>JAFBJS010001816.1:41831-139512 GCA_016785265.1 Paraplagusia blochii
TTAAGCATGATGGGGAGCTGGAGTCACCCAGGGCATGAATGATTGACTGGGTTCAGGCTGGAGGAATCAATACTGCTAAGGGCAAGATTTTGATAGGCCTGCTTGATAAGTCCCTGTGTCTTTTAGGCTGCGGTTTAATAGAGCACTGATGCTATTTCCAGCCAAAAGCCCAAACACACACACACACACACGCGCGCGCGGTCGCAGAGGAAGACAGTCCTGCCCGACCCAAACAATCAGTCGAGCACAAACGGCACTGCACGCATTCTGGTTGGACATTTAATCTTCCTCGGATTCAGTTTGTCCTGGGTTTTCAGACGGACGGGGATGCAGGAGGTTCGGATGAAAACAGCTTTGAAAAAAACATCAGTTGTGAAATGTCTTTCCTGGAACATATTTTCTGTAGGATATAATAAATATATATACATATATATGCATATACAGTCTATACCAGGCATGGACAATTTTTTTGACACACGGGCCACGATTGGTCCTGAAATTGGACAGAGGGGCCGAGTCCAGAGCAGAAAAAATGGAACGTTCGTTCGTACTGAAATAAACCCACATACAAGTCATGTATATAACCTAAAATCTTACATTTCTTATACCCTTTATGACGTCAACTACTGAGAAAAATGCGTTATTGCAGGGAAAAGACAGACGTATAATAATAAAATCGGCAGGCCGTGTTAAAAAGCTCAACGGGCCACATCTGGCCCCCGGGCCTTAGTTTGTCCATGCCTGGTCTATACAATATGTATATACTTCTAATTCTGTCTCTTATACACATCTCCAGGTTAGGGTGTCTGTGTCTCCATCTTGGACTAATCACCACGGCAACTGTAATCAAGGCTGTGATCTAGTTGTCAAGGTGATGGAGTGAGGTGGGGGTGAGGAGGTGGGGTTGTCTGCCCCTGTCTCTTATACACATATCTTCCTCGGATTCAGTTTGTCCTGGGTTTTCAGACGGACGGGGATGCAGAAGGTTCGGATGAAAACAGCTTTGAGAAAAACATCAGTGGTGAAATGTCTTTCCTGGAACATATTTTCTGTAGGATATAATAAATATATATACATATATATGTATATATGCATATACAGTCTATACCAGGCATGGACAATTTTTTTGACACACGGGCCACGATTGGTCCTGAAATTGGACAGAGGGGCCGAGTCCAGAGCAGAAAAATGGAACGTTCGTTCGTACTGAGTCATGTATATAACCTAAAATCGTACATTTCTAATACCCTTTATGACGTCAACTACTGAGGAAATTCATTATTGCAGGGAAAAGACAAACGTATAATCATAAAATCATTAAATTGTTTAACATGGACAAGGTTGGCAGGCCGCATTAAAAAGCTCAACGGGCCACATCTGGCCCCCGGGCCTTAGTTTGTCCATGCCTGGTCTATACAATATGTATATACTTCTAACTTTCCTTCCTTCTTGTCCCTTCTCTCAGGGGTTGCTAGAGCGAGTCAACAATTTCCATCCTGTATACTTTCCATTTCCAATATATATATATATATATATATATATATATATTTCTTATATTTCTTTCTGCAGCCCTGAAGTTCTACGTCAGACTGAGATTGAAAATCTTCTTCTTTCTGCTGCTATCCCTCAGAAGGACTAAGAGTCTTCATCTTCTCTTCCATCTCTTCTTCTACAGCTGCAGTACGTTAAAGACGAGGTGTTTTGCGTTTACCTTCTTCCTCCAGGCTCCTTGTTAAAGTGAGGTCACCTTGAAATGATGCCATAAATGTAAACGACAATCAAATTTATGGAGCGTCAATATAAGAGGTTTCCTGTGATGAAGTGATTTGTGACATTAATCAGATTAAACATTTTTAACCCTTTACGACGCATGGGATGTGACTGATATGCACCCGTGAAAAACCCTGGTTTTCATTGGTGGACTGGGACCAGAGGGACAAGGACCATGGAATAAAAAAAAGGGTTTCATTTTGTAATCCATCATGGACCAGATTGGACACTTTTGCGGGCTGGTTTTGGACTGCATGTTGCCAGTTGATTTCCTGCTGCTGTTATTTGTCAATTCCACTTGGCTAATGAATAAGGATTGAGAAGCAGAATGGGCTAAAAAGGCTGCAGCTCCGGGCCCCACCACTAGGGGGCGTCAGGTTGTTAATGACGTGACTAAATTTAGTAAATTCTTGCAAAAATGTCAATAATTTGGCCAAATAAGAAAAGAAATTCACCAGCGGTAAAATTAATTAGTAGAGAAGATCGCAAGCTAACTAATATGCAGTGCTAGTCAGTCTGCACTAACTAGCAATCGCCTCTGATGAATCCAAGTGATGGTGGTGGAGAAGAACAACCAGTGCAAAGACATAAACTGGAGGAACATGTTGATTGCAAAGGACAAAAACTCATAAATCAACCCATGGTACATGTTGATGTTGACGTCTTCGGGCCACGATATAAAAAGTCTCATCCTGGTGATGAGCCCCAGGCCTCAGGAAGTATTAATCCGGCCCTGCTAATTGGACACACTGTTGGAAATGAGTTTTCTGTTTTTACCAGAAAATGTCCAACGCCTCTGGTTAAACCAGGTTCTCTTTCCCGTTATTTTATGATTCACTCGCTTCAGATGCTCCACTCTACTCCACCCACCTGTCTCTGCTAAGATCCCCTCCTGGTTGATGGCCTAGTGATCCCCACCTGTGTCTCGTTACCTGTCTGCCTGTCTTTAGTCCACCTGACTCCACTTTACTGTTTTTGTTTGTCTTTACCCTTTTTTTGTTATGTCAATACCATGTCCACGTCCTGCCTCTGAGACTTGTTGTCTTGTTGAGGCTGCTACGGATGACATGCCGACTGAGACAACTGTCAAATGAACTGTGACTGACTGTGGACGGATAAATATAGTTGAGGACGACGCCTTCACTGAGGTTATGTCCAAACCATCAAGATCTAAAGCAACCACTAAGGTTTTCTGGCTTTGTGAGGTAAGAACTTTTGTAAATATTTTTTTTCGTATAAATAATCCCCTCATTCTGGTTGGTGACATAAAAACAGCTGTTTTCATTTGTGTTTCTGTTCCAGTGTTTTAAAAAAAAATGTTAAAGGAGGTTGATTAGTCGTGATTACTGTATTTTTTGGACCATAAGGTGAAGTTAAAAACCTATAATTTTCTCATTAATCAACAATGCGCCTCATGTGTTGTGTTTACTGACCTCCGTAACGGAAATCTGCCAAAAATGTATACGCATTTTTAACGCTAGGAAGATTGATGGATTTTCAGTCAGAATCCAAAAAGTAGTAAAGTTTAGAAAAAGGTACAGTACTTTGTGCACACGTAAGTCCAGGGAAAATTGATTTACTTCCTAATCCGTTTATGACATCAGTGGCAATTTTTCCTGGTGATCATTTAGTCTGAATAACGAGATTAGGGTTTTCATCAATAAGAGGCAATGTCAACTTTGGTAATTGATTTAGGGTGAAAGAAAAAACAAGTGATAAATCATATGTGGACACTGCATTAACTGACAGCTGGACTGACCATCTGATGGAGGTCTGCTGATGTAGAGGAGAGGAGCAGCTCTGGGTTTGTTGGAATGATAGCAAGGGCCCATATCTGTGTGTGTAAGTTGTTTTGCACTGACACTCCAGCCCACTAGGTGGTGCTAATGCATCTTGACTATAGCACTTTGATCTTCCCAGACGACAGAGTATGGAGCAAAAAAACATCTTTCAAAACGTTGAATAAAACAGTTGAAATCCACCGAATAAAAATATAAAAATTTGGTTGTGTTTTTATAAAGGCTAAAATACGCCCTCTATTGCCTAACGCAGGCATCACACAGAAAAGGCAGGAGTGTATTTATGATGGAAATTAGTAACATAATTCAAGTTTGGTGGGTTGGATTAAAAAGCCTAATAGTCTGCTCTAATTCATGCTTTTTTGATTCGGTCTCACTGCTAAATTGGGTGTAAATAAGTATAAATTAAGCAATTATTCCTGCATTAAATGACAGAATAGTCAACAGTAGAAAAACTAAACCTTATTCAGAACCTCAATTCAAACACAGACCTGGGGAAACTGAGGCTCGGGGGCTGGATGCAGCCGGTTGGGCATTTTATTCTGGCCCGGCAAACTTGTTCAAATTATCTAATGAAATTAATAATGATTAAGTGTCTGCCTTTTCTTTTTCTTTCTTTGCTTGCAATACCAGCCTTTCCCCATTAGATGGCGTACTATAGGCTATATGCATTTAAGGACTTATACATTTATGTTGGTGAACACAAAGGCTCAATTTGTCTGCTTGTGACACAAGCCATGTGTCAAATGTTCTGTACCCACTGTGGCCCGGGAGCCAATATTTGGCCACGTCTGTTCTGATGTCAAAGTGTAAACCCAGTTGTAACTGGTGAATTGACTGTAAATGATCATCAGTCGTTGAACTCACCCAGTCTTGGCAAAGTTTGTCCAGTAGGTCATCACCACCGCGCTGAGCATGACGTCGTTCTTCGAAAAGTTACACGGGAAAAGATCGGTCGGACCGATCATCGGAATTCCAAACACGTATGGCACTTCATCGCCGTGGGCCGCGTCCGACCAGGCGGGCTTCATCAGGCTCTGGCAGTGGTGGTAGAAGGCGTAGAAGTAGGTCGGGGAGCCGTATCGTGCGTGAAGATCAGCCGTCACCACCGACGGCTCCACCCACTGGTGATCGGTGAACAGCGCCACCAGCGTTTTGCGTCTGGTCTCTGGATTGTCCCTGTCTGCCCAGTCTGTGTACATGAACTTGATGGTCTCCCTCAGCGTGTCCTTGCCCTCGGGGTAGCCGTACAGACTGTCCACGAAGTCTGAGACGGAGAAATCAAAGTCATTCCCGGACACGCCGTCCTCCGAATCCACCACGTTCTCCACGAACCGCAGGCCTTCGCCCTGGTTGACTCCCAGCATTATGTCATAGTTGAGAAACTCTCCCTGCTCCATCAGGATCTCCGGGTCGTCGGGAATGACATCCCCATCAATTACCGGCCCAAACGCCACGTGGTACCTCGCCGGCTGGATGTCCTGCTCCACCAGCTCTCTGGAGCTCTTCTTCCTCAGACAGTCCACCATGTCTAACGTGTCCAGGACGTTGCAGCCCACCTTCTCTGCCAGGAGACGAGTGTACTTGACCGGCTGGTAGTTGACCGCCCAGCTGGAGAGGGCAGAGCCGCTTTGAATGATGGCTCTGTGGAACAAACCTGGACAAGGACACGGGGAAGAGAGGAAGAGGACGATGTTTAGAGAGTTGTTATATCACGGAGATCATTCTGTTAAGCACCACGATACACGACGCTTGTTAATTTTGGTGCCACCACGATCAAAAGGAGGTTGTCAGCTACGCGGCTGATAAGAATAACAAAGGCCAGACTGAGCAACTTCTTGTTGCCAAACTGCAATAACAGAATCATGGCCGTGATAATGAATGCGCAGATGGCCTGGTCTCGGAGACAGTTTGCAGCTTGCAGAGGAGGGAATCAGGGCTGCGTCTGTGTGTCTGTCATTTCTCCTCCTTCCATTTATCTCCATACACTCACTTTGTATTAGCTGCCGTGTGTGTTCATCTGGAGCAGATGCCGTGAACGCACCTTTCTCTGCACGGGAAGAGTCACGACTGTGCACCGTGTCAGACGTGACGTCCTTCGCTGGTGGTGAATGTGCGGCGTTTTATTGAATATGTCAACCCGGCGTGCCGCCTTAATGTACTTTTCAAGGCAGCTGTAAATTGGATGAGCCTGAAACACTGCAATTATAGACACGGATACCGCCTTCCTGCAGTCATTACGCACGCACGCGCTAAAGAACGCCGCCGCCATCGATAACGCCCAGCACTAGGTAAAAGTCTAAACTACTTTAACCCGAAAGATCACTAAATTTTACAGGAGTTTGTGGGTGGATTTCTATAAATAAAACCTGACTCCCACTGCCTGCGTTTGCAGAAGGAAGGAAGGAAGGAAGGAAGGAAGCAGACATTCACTCTGTCGCACAAAAGGAACTACAGCACACACCATTTCAGTCAATAAATGTTTTTTGATATGCTGTGTACGAGTGAATGAGTAGAGTGTGGGTTGGTGAAGTCTGATGTACTTCCTCCACAAATTGCATTACATTTCAGTGGCAGAGAAACAGGAAGGGGTTTTCAAATGACTTTTTCTTTTTTTTTCATGAGGAACCAATTCCAGACAGGAAACAATTTTCTCTGTTTACTTTTCACAACACTTTCATTCTAGACAATGAACTCAGAGTGACATCACCGCTTGTCTCTCCCTGTGTTGATCACCCCAACGGGTACCAAAACCTGATACCAGATACACATCCGATACCAGCGTTGAACTAAAAGACTATCAGAGACTAAACATCAGCAGACGTCACTTCAACATTTAATTCACAACATTGTAAAACAGGGGTCCACCACCCACAACATCATTCCACTGAAGGTTTTCCATAGATTCTGTGTAATACAACAATGAACCACAAGGGGACAGTGGATCAGGGTTTTGAGAACTAAGTGATTTACCATGAAATATGTAAAGCAAATCTATAAAATATTATCATAAATTCAACTTTCACATCAAGGTGGGGGCCAAAAAATATCATTCCACGGCCCGCAAATGGCCCACGAGCCGGGAGTTTGAGACCCCTGCTTTAAAACAAGGTGTAATAAATATATATATTGTCAAAGAAGTTACATAATGGGTTAAAAAATGTTGAAATGTTTACAGCAGCAGCTACAAAATAATATAAATGAAATAATAAAAAATGATAAATAATTGTTTATATAATCATTTAGTGCAAGAAAAAAATATGAAAGTTCAAACAGTGATTATACCTGAAGCTAAAAAAAAGTTAAAGAAACATCTAATATATACAACTATCTTGACAAAAATGAATATAAATAACAAATAAAATATATTTTTCATAACACAATCAGCGCTCACTTCAGGGCAGAAACGTACAATAATTTCACACATTTTTAATTTTTCTATTTTTAATATGTTGGAGTTCGAGCGTTCTTGGAGAAATATCATCACGTTGTCAAACTATACGTTGGCCTCTAGTGTTGGAACGTACGTTTTTTTAACAATTGTTAAAGGTTAAACCTTCAAAACTATGAGTTCCACCACATTCGAAGGTATTATTGATTTTTTTTTTTTGTTGTTGGTCAAAACTTTTTTCTTTTTTCTGTGTTTTCTCACATTGCGAGATTGAACTAAGTTATGGATCATGGAGCAGGTCATAGATGTGAAACGTTGTACGATCCTAGCTTCTGGTGTTGGTTTTCTAACTGGTATTCTGCAGTTCGATGTTCTACCAACGATGGTGTCAGATTTGTTCATCTCCACAGTCGGAGTCTTGAGTTTCTGATGTTTCAGCAGAGTGTGGGAGGCTCTGAGGAAGTCTTTTGTGTTTATGAGGTAAACAAGAGAGTTAAGTGCCAGATACATCACTTTGGTGGTGTTAATCAGAGATGGCGGGGGGCGGGGGGTAAGTTTTTTTTCTTGGCAAAGATGAAGTGTTTATTTGCAGAGCTATTTACATTTATTTGTTTGCGAGTAGTAAGTGGAATTAATGTGTCTGGGCGAGTGAACTGATAAATGTTTCTACGCTGAGTGTGTTTCCAAGTATAGTCTACTCCGAAGGCACCGTCCATCAGCCAGGATTTCCGGAAAAATCTCCCAACACGGATCCGACTTTGCATCATGTTGTTTCCCGACAAGGCCGACGTACGTGGATGAACTGACAGGTTGCTGTGGTAAAACGTCTGTCTCCGCGGTTTAGAATTTTAAACTGTCAATTATAAACAACTACTACATGATTTTCGACAATCGTTAGAATCAACTTCGTCAGAATCTGAACTATTTCATTTGATGACATTTTCTTTTAAAATCTCCTCAAATCCTCATTTTAACCAAAATTATTGGTGATTTTATTTCCACTTTTTGCAACTTTTTTAAAAACTGTGTAATTAGTCTTGACTAATTTCCTTCTGCTTTCTTTGAAACCCCCCTCACCCTCAGTTAACTGTCTAATATCGCTGCTGTCGTGAGTAAATGTCCCTCGTGAGATTAATAAAGTATGTTTATTGTTCTGCTTCTTATTTTCTTTTTTCCCAAAACTGAAAAGGAAGATAAAAAAAGGAAACTCAATATCAGTCTCTACTTGCGGCAAAGCACGAGTTGCTTTAAAAACGTCCCCCAGAAATCTGCAGAGAAGAATTTCTCTGATTAAAAAAACACCTCCTGCAGGAGTGTTTGGATGGAAGGAGATGAAACTGAGAAGAATAGTTTTGGTCCAAGCAGTTAAGTGGACGGTGACTGGACTTGGTTGGTGACTTGAGGAAGTTTCACCAAAGTCTAGGCCAGAAAATAACTTGGCAAACCTAGAACTTTGTTATTTTCATATGGAGACATTTTTGTTCACCTTTGGAAGATCTTAGATCAAGTTCTACTAACCTCCAACTGACTTCATCTCATCTCCGCCCAAATGTGTGACTACTAACAGTAGTATCACCCAATAACATATCAAAGAACTCACCTTTTCCCATGACCACCAACTTTTACATTTTCTAGGGACTAAATTTTCTGATTACCACCGACAGACAGACCCAACGATTGTCCCTATGTCCCTCTCAAGCAATCTCTCCACCTACAATCCTGTAGTAATGTCTATCCATCTTTGTCCACTTTGGGCTACAGGGTCTGGGGGGCAGCAGTCTGTGCAGGAATACCCTTGCACCCCAGATTGTTTCACCCTTGGAACTCAGATCTAAGATCTACCCCATGGATTGAGGTGTGGGGGTGGCTCCCATCAGTCCCTTGTGAACCTTCCTGTGAGTGGTGGAAACCAACTGCCCTAACCAGGATTTGACTGGAGGACAACCATGAAGTTCCACACCAATAGGAACATTGCCATTCATTGGATCTTCAGGCTAGCGGTCTCTACAAGCACCACCCAAATGATGCCGCACTGTACCACTCCCTAGTGAACCTCCCCATGAGTGGTGAGCCCACTGTCAAGTGCCAAACAAATCTAACTAGGATTTGATCTTGCCCAGGAGGTGAACTGTTGAGTTCCACATCAGTGACCGCCATATTGAACCCAGGATAAAGCCAAGAAGTGTCTTCAAGACTTCACACCCTTCTCTAACTAACTACTCAATGGTATCCTTATCACCACATGCCCCCCCAGAACTGTAGCCCTAGTAATCAGTAACATCATTCGATACATGACAGAAGGAGTTGAGACAAGACATTTCTTAGGGGACACTGTGTCTTTAGATGAATGAAAGTCTTCAGGGCTGAGGTTCTTAGTCATCTGTTAACCACTGAGCCCCAAACACTATTCTTCAGTGACTTATGTTCTACCCTTACATCCGACGTTGACCTGGTCCAGGCGTCAGGGAGGCCTCTGCCCTGGGAGTTGTCCCGTGGTTGTGCGTCTCGGTAGGAGGGCGGCCTGGTCCTGGTCCCAGGGAGCCGAAGCAGATGTCCAGGGTGACACTCACTTGAAAGCATTAGAGCAGCAGCGTCCGGATGAAAGATGGCTGCTCTGACGCCTAAAGGAGGGCTTGAGCTTAATCCTTCCATCCCTCTCCTCCTCCTCCTCCTTCTCCTCTTCCCTCCGCCCCTAACACTCTTTAGTGGTATTGCCTCTCTTCACATTTCAACTCAGATTGCTCTGCAGACAGAGTCAGTCATGGTGCAGGGAGTCTGTCCTGAATCCCAATGCTGCAGCAGTCGCAGCCTCAGCCTCAGCCGCTCTCTGGAAGACTTTGATCAGACGCTGCCGTATGAAAACATTTGCCAGCAGAGCAGTTACTGTGATTGCCAAGGCAATTTGACAGACATATGTACATCAAATCCATTTGTCATAATTGAGGAGAGTGGCTTAAACACAACTGGGCCGCGTCCCACGTCTGTCCCCGAGTGCCCAGACCTCAGCAGATGGGCAGGTGCTGAGGTGTCCGGCGTCCAGGTTGATTGCCCTCGATGTATCGGCAGCAGAGGCTGATGAGAGGCAGGAGAAACGACTGAAGCTTCACTATTGTTTGTCGAGGAACGTATAAATCCAGCGCGCTAGCTGTCAGCCGACCAATAAATATGTATTAGAGCAATGTTTGATGAGGCCCACTGTGATGGGGAGCTCGCTGGGGAAGGTCAGAGGGAGAATGAGAAGCGCGCCGGCACCATCAGCCACTGTGGGAATCCACTAATTATCCACTCAGGGAGGTGTATGTGTGCGTCTGTGGGTGCACGTGTGTTGGTGTAGACTTTGATTGATATGCCACAGCCCTGATGAATAGGCCACCGTACGACGGGCATCCTGCTGATGACGGTTAAGCACTCGTGACATTATTTTCTCTTCGCTATCCGTGTGGTTGCTCGCTCAGTATGGCGGCAAATTGAAGGCAGGGGCGGGTGGAGCGCGGCATCCACACGTGTGTCACAATCATATCTCTGCATGTTTTACTTTGTTGAGGCAACAGATATCCCCATCATTATCTACCTGTGTTTGACATGCCAGTACCTGACACCAAAACTGTGAGCAGATCCATCAAGTGCAAGCATAGCTGGCATATTGAGGTCATGCTGAATTATGACTGGAGCTCTGAGGTAATCACTCATCGGGCCCCCGCTAAAATGCTGTCGTGCGGCTCGGCAGCTGCCTCCACGCTGCTGTTATCTGACCTCGACCGCGCTGCCCCCTCACCAGACACCTGTTAAATTGGCATGCAGTTCAGGCCCCTCATTGGTGAAGTGGCCTGTGGAGATAATTTACCTCTGATGGAGAGGGGAAAAAGCTTGACCTTGGTGTGTGATGACCACTGAATAGGTTACAGAGATGCAGTTCATACGCATTCATTCAAAGTTTGGGCCAATGTTCTGACAACGACGTCAGGGATGAAATGTTGGTTTCAATTAGGGATGGAAACAAAAAAAAAAAAAAAAAAGAAACCCTGCCCTGGTCACATGACAGGAGCGGTCAGCTGATATACGGGCGAGTGGTCGGTTTGCGTTAATTGATGTGGATGTTCTGCTGGTGGTGATTCATGTAGGAGCCATAAATGATGGTGCTGTGTAATCTGGAACAGCTGGATCTAATCGTTGAAGCTTCGGCAGTGATTTTCATCGGGGTGGGGCGGGGGCCATGCAACAGGGAGTCTAAAAGTTCCAGGATGGCTTTCAAAAATGAAAAATTTGGCATCGCAGCAAATTTTCTATTCCATCTTTTAACTAATCCCAGAATTGAAACCTGTTGGAAAAAGGGAATTACAGTGGAACCCCCTAGATACGATCATTACTCAATGTTCACAACACACATCGCTGTCTCCGTTCCAGTAGCTTCATCAATCTCCTAATACCCAAAGCCCGGACTTCATTTGGTCGCTCTTCCTCTCAGGTTTCTGCTGCAGATGAATGGAGACCACTTTCCATCTTCAAAAACTCAATTCAATCCATATAACGTTGATGCACAGGCTTCTAGCTCTCATCTCTAAACCTCTTACTCCGCTCATGTCTCGCTACTGTCGTGGTCACTGTCTTTTGAAACTGTAACGTTGTCGTATCTGTTTCTATGTTGTGCTTTTGTTCCGTCCACACTGCCCCCTCTTGGCCAGACTGTTATTGTATTGGTTCTCAATTTACTCACCTGGTCAAATAAAGATTTAAAAAACAATATAAAAAAATAAACAGATATGAACTGAGGTTGTTCCACCACTTCAGATTCACTTAGCTATATTAGCTACATCATTAAAAACATAGATAAAGAAAGGAAATACTATAGTAAGTTTAAACAGAACACAATATGTAACGGAGGCCTTGAACTAATTAAATAATTCATGATATTATAAAAATGGACTTGCCTATTTACCCACAAACAATCCCTAGGCTACAACAAATTCTACATAATTTATATATTATTGTACATATTTGTACAATTGTTGAGATCTTTGAGATAATAAAAGTATTCTGATTCTGATATGAAAAAATGAATAAATAAAAAAAAAAAACATTTTCTACAAGGAGACTCTAACCCCAAAAGAAATAAGATTTTATATCTTTCCCAAAATTCATAAGGAACCAGAGAATTGGACAGTTCTTCTTTGAAATTCCTCCGGGTCGATAGATAGTATCAAACTGTTATAGTGAGACTAAATAATATGAAAAAAAACAATATGGACTGAGGTTGTTACAACACTTCAGACAATATACGACCATTTCACTGATTTAATATTTACCTCAACAAAAACACAGACACAGGAAGTCAGTGCACCTCAGTGGTGACTTGGCAGCTGGTGACTTGGACCTGAAACCCTGTGGACCCAAGTCTGCTTCCTTGATCACTAAGCTACCACTGAATTAGACCTTTTGAAGGAGACTAGATTTTCAGATTTAAATGAAAGACATTGAAGATTAATTTCAATAGCGCCGTCACAAACCCAAACCAGGAAATCGCTAATCCGAGATATATCTGCCGACCTTGAAAGTTTTTTTTGATGGAATGGTGTGACATGTCACTTATTCAATTTCCCATTCAGCTCAGAGTTGTAAAGAACATACTGCAGCAGTATCTTCTCATCCGCCTTAACCCAACATGGCCACAGGGAGGCCTTTTCTCTTCCGTTTTTGTTGTAACTTTTTTTTGCTTCTTCTTAGCCTTCCATCTCTTTTCTGTCTTTTCCGTACACCCTCCCCGTCACTATTTCTAAGAGACCACGCTGAGTCCCTCCCGGCAGATGATTAGACATAAGCCCGAGTTCAGCGGAGCCTGAATCCTCTGAGCCATCGTGCTTCCTCTATCTTCTTACTGTAACCAAATCTCCACGGACCTGCAGACTGTGCCAAGTCCCTACGATGCAAACGCTTCTCCATATCTCCACCCAAACTAGGCTGGACACGATAAATGTTGTTCTGCTTCTCCGAGCCTTTTTACTCAGACTCGTTTTTCTTCTTCCCCGAGTGCTGGCCTTACATCACACTCCGACTGCCATGATTCCATTATATTTCACTAAATAGTTAATACATGCCATAAAGAGGGTTTTTTTTTTTTTTTTGCCTATGAGGAATTTTTTCGAGCCAGTCGGAGGAGCAATTGAGACATTTACCTAATTTTTTCACCTGGGCCTTACACAGCCACAAAACACACGGTTGAAAACTGCCGTCTCCATGGCTACGATGCACGGGGCTGCACTCAAACACAAGTGCATCCCAGTCTGATCATGCATTAGTCCAAAGATAATTTTCCACATCGGTTCGACTGCACTGAAACAACACCTACGTTTTATTTATTTATTTTTTATAACCTGGGCCTTGGAAAAGCCACACTGTGCCGTCAGTGAATTTACTGGATTCCTCCAGGCTACTGTGCCATGTACTGTAATTTAAAGCACTGAATCATCCAGGCAATATGTAAACCCTCCCGGCCGACGCCCCCCCCCACCACTCTGACTGTCTACGCAGGGGAGGGAAAAAAGACTGGGAGGGTAAGAGTGCATTAATCTACGTAAGATATTTGTGTTCAAAATACTAAAAATGAAACATGACGCCAACAGAGGACGTGCTACTGTGCTTCTATTAGATTTACATGTTTATTCTCCGAAAAGATTAACTCTGATCTGATTTCTTTAATGATGACTCAATAAATTTGACACCCCTCCGCCCCCAAAAGCTCACCCACCGCCCCCTCTTTAATTCCTCCTGGATGGAGACCGCTTTATTTCACAAACATCCCGACACATAAATGCTGCAACAACTCCTAGTTTTCCTAGTGGGGAAGCCATTTAAGAGAGAAAGTGTTGGAGGCTTTACGGCAGAAAATCAGCGTTTCAGTAATGTTTGTTTACAGTCGGTGTGAAAGTGGCCTGTGTTTTCATCCGTCAGTGTCAGGCCTGCGTCACGCCAGGCCCCGGGGTGTATTGTTTGAAGCCGTTGGTCTTATGCTCGAGAGAGAGAGTCGGCTTTCCTGCTGGCTGTAGCTTAGGCCAGATAAGGAGTCTGATCCATGAAGGAGGAGAGAGGAAATGGAAGAGCAGAAACACACATAAAACAGGAGCAGGGCCGTATAAAAGATTGAACAGCAGAGATAATTTAGAGGAAGAGGAAACATCAATGTTTGAGGGAAGGGAAGGAGAGGAAGTGGAAAGGGAAGGGGAAATAGAAGAGAGGAGGATAAAAATGACCCCATTGATGGGCTTCACCTGGGTTTGGGGATCGATGAGCTCCTGAGCACGGGGAGTGTGATATCTCCTACTAATCACAACGTGACAACCATGGGTCAATACCACACACTCCAGGCCTCATCATCACACACGCTGGCCCCCCGTGTCTGCATGCACAGCACAGCAGGGTCATCACATCTATGTGAAGTCATCAGCACAGCCGCTAATCACGGGCATAAACATTGAACCAGATTTCAGCAGCAAAAAGTTCAAGTGATTTGTGATGAGACTTGGACAGAGACTTCAGACTGGCACCAGGAGACTCAGGACTTGTCCTGGACATGGGACGAAATTATTGAATCTTTACTTAGTATCAGCCCTTTAAATTTGATTTAACCTCCAAACTTGATTTGGAATCTAGACAAAAGATGGACTTATGGAGTGGAAACAAAAGACTCAAGATACGACTCGGAATCAAGACAGAAGACTTGCGATGTGACTAGGAGTTGGGACAAACAACTTAAAATGTGACTTGGAGTCTTGACAAATGACTTGAGATATGGCTTAGACTCGGGACAGAAGACTTGAGATTTGACTTGAAGTTGGGGAAAAAGATGAGGTGTGACTTGGAGTTGGGACAGAAGTCTTGTGATGTGACTAGAAGTTGGGACAAACACATTAAAATCTGACTTGGAGTCTTGACAAAAGACTTGAGATGTGACTTAGACTTGGGACAGAAGACTTGAGATTTTACTTGAAGTTGGGGAAAAAGATGAGGTGAGATTTGGAGTTGGGACAGAAGACTTGCGATGTGACTTGGAGTAGGAACAAAAGAATTGAGATAAAGTTGGAACAGAAAACTTGAGATGTGACTCGGAGTTGGGACAAAAGACTTGAGATTTGAAATGAACTAGTACCAAGAAACTTGAGATGAGACTTGAAGTTGGGTTCTAAAGTGACTTTGAGACGTTACTTGAGATTTGAGACTTGGACATTGGAAACAGGACTCTTGAACATCTTTGCCGTGGAACCTTCTTTTGTGTTGTTGGAAGAGCAGTGCATTGTATCCAATTTTGAAATACTTCACTGCAATTGTACTTGATAAGTTCCTGATATTTTTAATGTTGTATTGTTCAATACTTCAAACTCTAACCGCCACTCACTAATGCTATTCTTTCCAGAAAGGGTTGTGACCCAGTTACGGCGCCCACAGACAGGAGCTCAAGTATTCTGTAAATGCCCGCGTATCCACTCTCTGGCTGAAAACCATCTTATGACACTTAAAAAGGTTAGGGCAGCTTTTAAGTGCTTTGTAGTCAGTAGATAAGTGTTAGCTGGAGTGTTTGATGGATCAAACAATTGCAAGGTTAGACTTTTATTTCTGTACCTGACATTGTGCAAAGGGGAAAGTCACACTTCATGTTCTCCACGTATTCTATAAAAAAAAAAAAATGCAAGTCATGCTATGTGTGTGAATGCGGAATAGGCGAATTATACCGCATGGAAATTAGTCGAAAAAAGATCTGAGAGAGATACGTGTCAAGAAACTTTTTTTTAATCGTTTACGACAGGAGAAATATTAACGTTTCAACTTTGTGATTTAAATTCCAGGCCGTTGTGTCCGTGTTTCCTCTTCATGACAACACGGAACCCAACGAGAAAAATCTGCCCTGCACTTTTGTAGTTTACTACAACCTTGTGCTGTTTTATTTAAAGTAGACTACTCATGATAAAATATATATTTTCTTGCCAGAATATAGGACGTAAATATGCAAGACCACCTTTTGAATTATTCGTACTTACGTGAATATGCAGGCGCATATATGCAAGAAATTCAGGATTTCAAGAATTGTGCATGTAAAATGAAATTTTACAACTCTTTTCCCTTCTTTTTGGACATTTTAAAAGCGATCATTATCAAAAGTTTTCTTATTGAGCAGATTTGAACTGAAACTTTTTTTAAATTAATTGGTCAAGGTTTGCAATATTTCAATCTCACCTCATCTTTTCATTTTTTTTTTTTAGTTTCTTAAAACTAAACTAAAATAACCGCACAAAGGCACTGGATTTCAGTTTTTTGAAAGGCTGATACACAGACTTGATAAAGAAGCGAAACATTTTGGGAAAGAAATTGCATGGACTTCTATGGAATTCTTCGGTAGAAATTTTAAATGAAACATGGAGAATTTCCAAATTTTTCTCCAAATGTGTTTGACCTTCACGCAGAAAAAAAAACCTTGGAAGTTGGCGTCACAACAAAGTATTTAAACATTTTTTTGTATTCTCCTCAGAAAATATTTCAGCAGATATTTGAGTAGAATTTCGTGGAAGGTTGTGTTTGAAGGTAGTGTAAAAAGCTGGGATAAAAAGAAATACCTCAGGCGCGTTTGTCTGTAGCTTCAATCTAATGGTATAAAAACACCTCCAGAAGTTGTGGCGAAGCGACAGGTGTGCACAGTCTCCCGTGATGCGGGTGGCGAGACACACAAAAAGTGCTGCGTTAAATCAAAGATGACATAAAGCATCTGCAGTTATGTCTGACTGTTTGTTGTTTACTGGTCTCGAGGAGGATTTACCACTGGAGGTTAAAAAAAGGGACAGAAACACAAGTCCAAGAACCTTCAGATGTATGACCTTCAAAATCTCCCTGAAAAAGATGTTTTTTATTGACGTCATCAGCTGATGTTTCCACATCACTGTCATCATCACTGCATTCGTCTGTGAAGATTCTCATTCATCCAGGACGTGATGTCCAAAAAGGGTTTAGTTCTTCTTGGAGTTGAAAGATCATCCCTCAACTGGGGAACTTCATCAGATTCTGGTTGCCGTAAGAGGGAGCTCTAGTAGTTCTACTAGTTGAGGAACAGTTGAAACGTCCTTCAACTCCAAGAAGTCGTCCAGTTGCTGACAACTAAACCCTTTTTGGACATCACTGCATACAAGAAAGTCTCCTCTTTTGCTTAGACTAGAAGTTTTCAATATGAGGTGCAGGGACCTAAATGGTTCTACAGAGTTCACCTCATGGGCAAGGTCGAATCCATGGTTGGTGCCTTTCAGTGGGTTTACCATCCACAGGAAGACTAATGAGGACCAGGTAAGGTGGAGTGAGATATGGGTTGCGGTCATGGAGTCTACTGTTCCCATGACCTGGTAATGGACAAGGAGACAAGGACGTCTGCTTATGGAATGGGTGGATGTTTGTTTGGTCCATTCATTCATATCCATCTGCTAGGGGTGTGAAGATGAATCGTTTTGGATCGGTTATCAAAATAGCATTTTCCCTATTAAATAAACTAAAAAAGACTGGCAACTGTATAGTGTAGTTGAAAGCGGAGTTGCAAATTATTGAATCAAACTGAACCGAATCGGATCGAACTGTATCGATCGTTATGAATCGCTCCTGAATCGTATCGTGACCTGTGAATCGAGATATGAATCGGATCGTCATGCGAGGGAAGATTCACACCCCTGTCATCTGACTATCCGTTACCCAATCACAAATCACACTGCACCCTACTAAGAGCAAAGAGGCTGAAATCTTTTTTTATTATTATTTTCACTCCGAGGCCTGAGAATGTCCTTCGACTGCTGCCACTTTCCTTACACTCCGTCATATTGGCAGAATCCACGGCGCTCCCTCCACACTGCTGCAGCTGCGATGCTTTGATCAGCCAGATAGCTGCGCTCTTCCAACAACAACATCCCCATCCACAACCAAGCCTGACTGAGGCCTGGCTGTGGAAATGGGAAGAATAATGAGTTATTACAGGGTTATCTGTGTGCATCTCCATGTCATGAGTGTGTAAACAGCTCCGCTAATCTCATTAGACGAGACAAGTTGTTTAAGATGTTTTCTGATTTCCCCCTCTCTCCTCTCCTGCTGTGTCCACAAATAGATTTTAAATCAGTCGGTTGCGTAGGGATGACTTGTGTTCTCTAGCGCCCACAGAAGGTGGTTTTGTGCCACGTATGGTGAGGATGAAGACAAGGAGCTGAGTAACTGAGAGGAGAAAAATGAGTAGACTTTCCATTAGCACTAATCAGATGTCAAATGTATCTAGATTTGGAGGGTTCAGACACAAATACGACAATCCAGCCTCTTGATGTAATTCTGACTGTGACAGCTAGATGGAGGATGATTGAAACTTATTTTAGGACTAAGAGAAGCCACGGAGAGGGCAGAGTTGAATTTGTTAAAGATAAATATTTCTAGGGGTTTACATACCTCTGGGCAATAAGGGAGACACAGGGAGGGAGAGCGAGAGCAACGAGTGCCTTAGTCTCCCAGAAACAAATTAGCTGTAAGCTGTAAGGGTATGGGAGGTGAAACTGAGATGGATACGCATATCCCGGCTAAAAGCAGGAGGTGGGTGGAAGCTTACTGCTTACCGTAGCCCTTTTCACCGCTTTCCACTGCAGCAGATCAGTAGTTTACAAGCCTCTGAGTCTGGTTTAGAAAGCGAGATGTCCCAGATTACACCGGCTGGAGGCATGCGAAAGATGCAACAATGTGTGTAGCGTTGGCTGCACGCAGTGTGAGCAATAATGCAGCAGATTATCCTCAAACACTGACATGTTCCTGTGGGAAGTCCAACACACTCAGGCATACTCTAAGTACAAAATACCTGTGGGCAAAGTGAAGGGTTTGCACGTTGCAGATCCAGAGAATCCGCCAACTCTTTTTGCTCTGAACCAGCGCTGATGGTCCTGAACCTGATATGTTGGGAAAAATAGGCCGTCCTCTGAAAATGACGGTGGAAAGACTTCCTCTATTACCAAGGCTTTTAGGGTCAGTGGTCAAAGCAGCAGCAGCAGTAGCAGCAGCAGCGGCAGGAAGACGATCCAAGCTGATTAACTATTGTACCAAGGATGATCGTGCCAGGCTGGGCACGGGCTCCAACAGTGTAAACATATTCTCCTAGCTGTGCCGGTGTGACTGTGCATGTTCCTCTGACATCACTGTTTTCCTCTCCGTCCACCGTGCCAGTAGCCCCGCAGCCAGCAGCCGGTCAGCCACAGGAGCCCAATCTAAGGCACCACACTGTGGAAAATGGTGGATGAAAATGGGAAGGATACGTGTCCGCTCTGTCTTTTACCTTGTTCTTTAGAAACTCAAGGATAATTGTGAAAAGAAAAATGGAGTCACTGGAGTGAAGTGGTCCTCCGACAAAATCCGTGCTCCTGACCTTGGATATAAAAACCTAGGACAGTGACTCTGTTTGGGAGACTATAAAGAAAACTTTTTTTAGAACTCTTTTTTAACTATTAATTATGCATCTGCATTTAACCCATCACCTTAGTGAGCAGGGGGCTGCTGGCTGAGCCCACGCCTGGGGAGCAACGTGGGGGGACTCAGTGGTAACTTGGCGGTAGGGGGCCTTGCGGACCCAAGTCTGCTTCCTTAACCACTAGGCCACGAACTACCACAAATGTATTTTGTAGAACTTTATTAATCCCACAGGATTATTTTTCTGGAAAATATGCCTCTGCATTTAACCCATCACCATAGTGAGCAGGGGGCAGCCGGCTGAGCAGTGTGTGGGGACGACACCATGCTAAGGGCACCTCAGTGGTAACTTGGCAGTAGGGGGATTTGAACAAGGGGCCTTGCGGACCCAAGTCCATTTCCTTAATCTCTTGGAAAAAATTATACACTTTTCTTGAGTATAGTTCTAAAGGCAATTAAACTGGTGAAAACGCCACACCACTAGGTGGCGGAAATATAGCTAACATCTTCTGTTCTGCCAGCTGCATTGATGACTTGAAGAGTTTAATTTTGTCTTACAATGTAAAAAAAAAAAAGTTCAGTTCAGTAGTAGAGAGGAGGTAGTTATTATTTCCGTATATATTTCTCTTTTCCCAACTTTCCCCGTGTCATCATATGGGAAGTGAAAGGAGAACCACGACGTAGAGATCGGATCACTACAAACTTGAGGTAAATTCTTCTAAATTGTCCTTTGGTAAAGACATAGTGTATTTAACATGGTGAGACAGAAGTGCATCACATCCAACATCTAAGGACCGTGTTCAACTGATTAAATTAGTTGAGGATGAAGTAAAAAGCAGTCGTGTATAGAGAGAACTACTCCTAAGGTAAAGAGCCATTTCGTTTCATCATGATATTTGGGTCTCAGAGTAGAGACAGAGTACTGTGTGATTCATCTCTCACAGACATCCTGTCTGCTTGTGTTCTCTCCATTAGATATAATTCAGAACAATGAGTATATTTAGAAGATACTCGTGTCTTCTGCATCCGCTGTGATTGTTTTTGATCAGGGCTGGAGTAAAAATAGTTACCTCAGGACCGTGAAGGATCTCACAACATAGGTACAAGTACAAACACTCTCACAGTGTGAATAGTGTTAACAGCCTCTCCCTGCTGTGTCCACTTTGGTCAGAAACACCTGTCGACTTTACTTTGACACCAGCCTTAATCACAGGCTGTAGGACAGCAGAAACTTTGTCAAAAATATCTTTATATCTAGGTCTTAGAACTTCTTGACTCACCCTCAGTCGTGTGGGTCTGGGTACTGTTGGTCTTTGTGCTGAAAGCAAAACTGCGACTCAACCTCGGTGTTGAAACAGCTCTTCCCCTGATGGCGCGATACGTCTGTCCCTGCCGTATACTTCATACTGTAAACTCCCATTCAGTCAATTAGAGTGGCGCGCTCCCTCGCATCACAGCCACTTACTGTAAGTGGACATTTAGACAATCGGGTTATGACATGCCCTGCCTTACAAAAGGCCCTTGGACACGTTTCAGTGGCCAGCCGTAGCGGCTGCTGCCTGAATATCCCGGCGAAACAAATCAAGTCGACTGCACACCCCAACAATTAAGAGCTATTTGTGCTGCCGATCCGAACTCGGCATCCAGCCGCTCAGCATCGATCGGCTGCAAAACGAATCCAAATCAATCCATTCTAAAGTTTTTCTTTTGATTAGGAAATACGCCGAGTTGCTGAGAGGTTGACTTTAGTAATAGAGATTAAAAATGCGGTGACCAAAGAGTTCATCAATCTGAGATCCTTCACTACTGCTTCCCCCCGGAACAAAAGTGCGCTGAGTGCACATCTGTCTGAGCTGCAAACGAGAAAATTTATCTCCGGAAGACAAACGGACAGACGTATGGATAAACCCAGGCACCGACATCTATTTTCATTGTGTCAAAAAGAAAAAGTGAATGGAGGAAAATAGGAAAGTCAAGGGAGGATAAAGTGAGTAGGAGTGTATGTGCAGTGGGCGGTGGCAAAGACAAAAACTTGAAATTCCTCCGTGGGTGCTATTGTCCCGGGAGAGTATTCCAGGCAGGCACCGGCTCTCTGCATAGGAAAACGGCATGCTAACTGTGACTTTGCATTCATTGTGAGGGAGACGGGAGCATTTCAATTCACCCGGTGACTCATGCCACCATTTCATCTCCAATACAGACTGTTTCGGAGCCCAGCGCCAACTGAAGGGGAACTGATATTAGATTGAGATTAAATGAGATGTTTTTGCATGTGTTAGAGACTTCTCATCCATCCATCACTGCAAATGAAGACAAATTTTCATCCTGATGAGTATTTGTCACGTGCTATCGATATATAATTTGATTTACGCAGAAATGAAAATAATGGGTAAGCCAGAAATAGCCCAGCTTCTATTTCTCCACCGGCTCGGCGCACAGAGACTGATCCATGTCTAAGGAGATTTGACGTCTCCTGGAAATAGTTAACTGAAAGCAGTTTTATTTAAGTGTGTTTTGCCCAGCTCTTCCACCTTTCTATAGGGTCATATTGGCTTACCATGCTCTGCAACTGTGAGTAAATATAAGCCCGTGTATTAGATCTGGGGCTGGAGATGGAATTTAATTTCTGCGAGCTGGGTGAGAGAGATTGCTTGCTGAAACACATCCACGCATTCAAGGCCACATATGGCAAATCGCATCAAATATACATGAACCTCGAGAAATAGCGTCGCGTGTCCTCGTCCCACTCTGGTCTTTGTAGGACGTTTTGATACCAACACTGGCATTTACGTAGATGTTTACTCAATCTGTGCATATAAACGCGACATCCATCTTTTTCCCAACAACTTGGTTGCCGTCCAGCGTCGCCCAGCACTGGCTTTGGCGATGAAGGCAATAAGGCATGCAGATGATTTGGCTGATATTGAGAAGTGACAGTTAATTGCACTGGTGTAGCCAGATGATAACAGATTGATAGTGTTGTAAATTTTAATGGACAAGCAATTAATATCTATCGCCCGCTCCCCGCGTGGGAAAAAAAAAGTGTCACATTAGATTCCAGATGAAACGCACACCCGCGGCAAAAAGAAAAGAGAGAGAGTGAAAGAGAGGGAGAAGAGATAAAAAAAAAACAAAAAAAAAAACCTCAGTGCCAGAAAAACATCTCAATTTTTGGCATTGTGTCAACCTCATTTCAGCCCGGCCAAGCTAATAACAAGGAGTATATACATCCCTGTTCCACGGTAGCACTCAGGCAACTTCTCCATTTTGGCAGGACAGAATGTGTGCGTATTTTTACCTCTCGTCCTTCCTGTCAAGCTTTGAAAAGGCCAAATGGGTAGTGGTGGACAGTTTCTTCACTACCTCAATACCCGAAATTGTGTTGGCGGCTTACAGTAGAGTGAAGAGGCGGGGGAGGAAAGGGTGAGGGGCAGAATGACAGGCTGAGGTCTCTGCACAAGGGCAGAAAACTGTGAGCTAAGCTATGGTGGGGAACAGAGCGTCCCTGCCCTGGCAGCCTCATTCACTATTTATTTGTGCGTTTGTGTACCAGAGTCTCGTCCACACACACGCAGACACACACCAGTTTGGTCTTTGTGTTTGCCGCTCTTACAAATGCATACATTCTGCCGGGCCGTTTTGTTGCTGTCGGTGGAGCAGTGTCACTGTGTAACTGGAAACAAAACGTTTGATCGCCGCCGTTTTCTGCCTCAGTGATCGCACTTAAGATCCTCAGTGTTTTACATTTGAAGTCAATTACAGCCCGGAGCTAAAGAAACAAAACAAAATACAAAGGCAGTAAAATAATACTGGGGTTGAATGGTTGTGTGAATGCTCAAAACGTCCAGGGGTCGATTGCAGTATGAGGGCAGTGGTTGTGATTATCTAGTTACAGCAGGGAGATTATGAGTCATTATGTACAGTATATACATAGTAAATATATTACAAATATTGTTTACTTTCATAGAGATATATTGTTTTGGAGATCTTTCCATCCACACGTTTGTTACTTTGCTGGGTTGAGGGGGCAGCAGTCTGAGCACGGTAACCGTGATTTCCTTCTCCCCAGATAAGCTGACCTTTAATTGGGCCATCAGGGTCCCTCCCATGACGCCGCCAAAACCACACTGCCCCAGACCATGAACCTTCCTTTAGGCAATGAGCCCCCTGGGAGGCACCAACATCCCTAACTGGGATTTGATCCTGCCCAAGAGGTGAACCCTGGAGTCCCTGGAGTGACAGAGAAAATGAATCAGGGCAGAAATGCCACCATCAGATTATTAAAGTAAAACGTGGGTCTGTTCATCAAACTGCCCATTCATCTTCCTCCGCTTATCTGTTACTAGCATGTAGGGGCAGCAGTCTGGGCAAGGACACCAACAACTTCCCTCTCTCCATACAAGTTGACCACCAGAGGTTAGGCATTGAGTTCTGTCCAACAACCACTACCCAAATCAAACCTCACTGTATCAGTAAACCTTCCTTCAGTTGGTGATTCCACTGGAAATCACCAACCGCTCTGAAGTACCACACCAATGACATGGATTCTGGGCTAAAGCTCCACCAAGAATTAAAGCTATGTTTCCAGATGGTCCATCCCCACAGGTCCATCAAACACACAAATTTTTCCACAATAATCTTCAAACCACATAAAATTCCACAGCTATAGTCCATAAAAGTTGGCTTAAACCTTAACAACTTTTATACAAAGCTTTCTGTACTGGTCAAACAATCCGCAACAAGAGGGGGATTCGAAACCTTAACCCTCCTGGAGCATGTCTGTTCCTCTTACCACTTTGCCAAAGGCCAAACGTAAAAGCTTAAATCCTTGTTTCCCAAAGACTTGGTGGCAACACTCTGGTGGGATGCTAGAGAATTCTTTTTGGTCTCCAGGTTTCCTAGGGTGGTAGTTGTGCTCTAGTGGTTTGGGAGCAGAACTTGGGTATGCAGAGTTCCCAATGGGGTGCACTGACCAATGGCGCCATTCCCACTCAATGCACCCCCCTTAAAGCTCCCTACTGTTCACTTTGGTGATCGGTTAAATGAAGAGATAAAATTTTGATTCGTAAAGTGGTGTGAATCACAATTTACAAGGAGTTACCTTTCGTTCCTTAACTGCCAGGTGTCTCTGAACACCGTCTACACCCACATAACTTCCAGTGAACTCACCACCCACAGGAAGGCTCACAGTATGGAGCGGTGGGATTTGGGTGGCAGTTGGGGAGACTGATGCCCCTGCGACTTGGCAATGGATAAGAAGATGGAGATGCATAAATATAATGTTCAATAATACTTAATGATTGACTAATAATGTCTATTGACTTTGGTCACAAAGGGTTGTAACTATGGGTAAATATTAGGGGTGTGATGAATCACTCACATAATAATCCGATTCACATCTTGATTCACAAGCTACAAATTCGATTCATGAACGATTCATAGAAAATATTGAAATATCGACCCAGTTCGATCCGATTCAGTTCAATTCGTTTCGATTAATTTGCACACCCCGAATATATATACATAGTGTATATTAGGGGTGTGACGATTCAGTCACATAATAATCCGATTCATATCTCGATTCACAAGCTACAAATCGGATTCAGGAACGATTCATAAAAAATATTAAACTATCGATCCAGTTCGGTTCAGTTCGATCAAAAACGAATAATTTGTACACCCCTAGTAAATATGGGTTCCCAGAAAAAAAAAAGTTTGGGAGACACTTGCCTAAGCACCTGGTACTGAACAGGTCGGACCTTGCAGGACTTAACAATCGTTTCTGGTTTTCATTTCAGTTTTAAGTACCATTCCAACTATTTTCTAGAATAGAGGCTTTGTGTTTACACATTTGTGCAGTATTACTGTACTGTACTGTGAGGCTGTGGGGTAGTGGCATGTGTACGTACGTGACTGAGTGTGCTTGTCTATCACTTAGACTGCCTGCTGACACGCTCCACTTTCTCAGTGTCAAACTAACACACATTCAGCAGCAACTAATGTCAAAACACTTGACACATATCTCAACCCACAGACATTCCTTCCCGGCCGTATTCAAAGTGACACCTGTAAGCCGGCTCTCCTGCTACACCCGCTGCTGTGCACAGTTGTCAGCCGCCATCAGCTCATAATAAATCGATTAACGAGAGTCCTTTGTCAACATAAACTTAGGGGGGCATTATGGGAAAAATAATTGAGATCAATCTTTTGGTTTTTATGAGTTAACAGGTGTTTTTTTAAGGATCAGAAACAAAAACCAGAAACAGAAAATTGTGTTCCGTAACAGAATCGTAAATTAGACAATTGTAACCGGTTCATACCAGTTTTATTTGGTTTTTAAAAATCGTATGTAGTCTTCCAAAAAATCCATGGTAGCCAGGTCTTTGAACCAGAACCTTTTGCCATTCGGTTCCGAACAGAAACGATTCCACCATGAGGGTGATGTTCCCGAACTGGTTAGAACAAAAAATATTAGGGATGTCTGATGTAACATTTACCAATACCGATATTAACCGATATTGCCCAAACACTTCTTTCCCAATAGCATTATGAACTAAAGGCATTCTATAAATAACGGTGTACAACACAAACACACTACTTGAATATAAGTTATAGAAAAATTAAACATTTCTTTTTTTTCCATTTTGTCTGAAACAGTCTTATGATTCTTGTTGCGACATTTGATGTAAACAGGAAATTATTAACAATTATAGTTTTCTTTCCAAAAAAAACTCAATTTTTTTTTACATTTACTGTAGCATTGATCATTGTCGCTGTCCCTTTAAATGACATCGTAAATCACGTGCTGGTCAAAGTGTCAGTAGTACTGACTCAGTTCCCCATGAGAAAGTCCATCGGATTTGAATATCGGTGGAAAAACCGATATTTATCGTTGGACCGATATATCGGCCATCCCTAAAAAAGTATCGTTCCTGGCGCTTTTCAGGAGACAGGTTACTTTAGGTGGTTAGAACAAAAAGAAAAGTATTTCTCTGGTATTGTTTCTGTTCCAAGCAAAATGTCCAAAGTTTCGGGTTTTTGTTCCTTGAACCGCTTCGAAGCCACTTTTTTTTGGGAACGTCTCCTATGATTTAAGCCAAGTTCCTGGATTAATGGCGAAACTGCAGCTTCACTAACATTTTCTGATAAGCGACAATGGAACAAGTGTAAATGATGGAATCAATTAGAGTCACAGTGAGGTGTTCCACTTGGAGCTTCCATGTTTCCTGTTGGATTCCTGACACTTAACACGGAGCTGTTGTTAATGTTATCAGTGCCAACCTGTAATTTAAATGTCAGCCGTGCACAGACCTGGAGAGATGTGATTTCCTCCACCTGCTAACAACATGTTACGGAGCGTTTCAATTAAAATCCCAAGCTGTGTTCGATTGCTTGGTCTTAATATAATGTAGGTATCGACGCGGGTTGAAAACTTCCAGGAAAAAATGACAAAAAAAAAAAGTTCATGACGTTGAAACTGATCTACAGTTTCTTCTTCTTTACAGTTGAATGTTTCTGATCTGATCTGAAAATGTGTTTCTCACTGGGCCGTAGCGTTCTAAGGACTGTGGTTCAATTTCTTTCTCAGAATTTGTAAGAGAAAAAATATAAAAAAAAACTGACAGATTTTTTTTTTTTTTAAACTTCACAAGGCTGTCATTCGTAAAATTTTAAGAAAAGAACAAAAACGCAAAAGTTTCAGTAGTATGTCTGCAGGACTGGGAAGTTTTTTTTTTGAGTAATTCAATGACGTATTGCGCCTTAGATCGACAGTGATGATGCGTTCAAGGTCCAATAAAACATTTTTATAGCAATCAACTTCACATTAAATTAACAGAAAATTTACTAATAAATATTAAGACATTAAAAGTGACTTTTTCTCCTCTTGTTGACATACTGGTTGTAATATTGGCTTGAAATTATAATTTATTATAATATTATCCTAATAAAGACACTGGCGGTGATTTTCTTGTGGAAGTGCATGATTAAACACCCGACAGCTACTGTCTACATTAACTCCCCCTTCCCTCCCATCCACTCCCCCTCCGCCCTCAACTGAAAAGATGTCAGACGTACAAATGAGTCTATTTGTGAATAAAATACACCCTGGAAACATCTGCACAAGACAGCAGAGACCGCAGTTGGAGAAAATTCGTTGAAGCTCCCAAGTTGCCTTTCACTATGTTTATGTTTACATCGTTGATGGACTTCAATAGTGACATTGTCTCATTTTTTTGGAATGGAGCTGCTCCACCTTTTCGGATCTGATCTGAAACTTGTTTTTTTTCCCGTCCACTGAGAACCTCATATAAATTCATGGTGACTTCATGTTGAGGCTCAACATTCTGCTCCGTGGCTTCATCGGTTTCGACAGAAGAAAACAGAGGCGTGTGTTTTGGGGTTTCTGACAAATTACATCTAAAATCTACAACGTTTGAATAATGTAACACCGTAGAACTTCAAGGGGTTGTTGCAAAAAAAAGGGAAAACAAACTAAGCTCCTCCTCTGGGATCTTGTAATGTTATTACACAAGTACACAAGGAGAGAAGCGTGTTTTGCCTTTACTGATACCGATGGCTGTCTCTCCAAGGAGATACCAGGCATCGACAGTTCCTCTACTGGTCCCAGGAGGTCTGGGTCAAAGGACAGCATCAGCTAGATAGGTATTTGATCCATTGAGGGAAGGTTTATTCTGCACAGGTCTCCCTAATAGAGACCAGAGGGAGAGGAGGCGGCGCAGAACCTGGTAGGACTGTAGCACCGAGTCTCTGTTTTCCATCCAGTCTCCCTCCCTTCTCCTAATGAGCATTCTATTAGCAGCTCAGGGATGGATTTAAGCAGTTAGACATACGGAGGAGGCTGGCTAACAATGCAAGTGGTTATCTAAACAGCTGTTCTCCTTCAGCTGCCACCTCCCATTCCCAGATAATGAAGCTCTCACCGACGAGCAGAAGTCCCGGGACATGGGAGGGAGAAGCCACAGAATCCCAGACAGGAAATCTCAGTCGCTCGCCGGCCTCGTAAAAAGTCTGAGTTGTGAACGGCTCTAACGATAGGACAAGCAGAGCTCCAATTAGAAAGTGGCTCAGAGGGGAGCCCTAAGAATAGCACGTTGGGCGAGGGAAGACATATTTATGGGGAGTGTGAGCCGCGCTGTGTGTGAGGAAAGTAAACACTCCTGCATTGATTTTCCACCGTGAAGTGGAGGAACCTCCAGTGCCTTTGTAGTGGATAATAAACAGATGACTGTGATGATTTTGGTGAAACGTTGCATCGCTACGTTTCATTATGTCTAGCGGAGTGAGTGGTGTTCACAGCGGTGGCATCGGCATCAATCAAGATTAGCTGGCAAGCCATATGCCTTTGTCAACATCTCAACAGTGATGGTGCCCCTCTCTGCACCACCCCTCCACCCCCCTCCCTGGACAAAACAGCTTCAACTTTAACAATGAGGAACGCGATGAAAACATGACGCTGCATCATTGTTAAGACCAAGACAGATTCATTGGACGGCACGTCTTCCCTGTCTCTAGAAACACAAGTCACGTTTGATTGGTCAGTAAATTCCAAGATGGATGACTTTATAGATTAGCTTATTGTTGAGCAGTAATAAGGTACGAAAGGATCTTCTTCTACGTTTACTTTAGGAAAACTATGGATCTTTTTTTAGGGATGTGTAGCTTGACTTTTCTGTGCCAGATTCATACTCCCTGAGTAGAACTCAGACTTGGGTATTAACCTGTTTGTGGTATCTAAGAAAAACTAGTCATGGCTTTTTGACGAACGATAGCAAGAATGGAACATTTTCTTCTTTTCCTTTTAGCTTGTCCCTTTTTCTCAGGGGTTGCCACAGCCAGTCAACAACTTCCATCTCCCCCTGTCGTCTGTATCCTCAACTGACTCCAACTACCTCCATGTCCTCCCTCAATGCATCCATCAATCTCCTCTTTGTCTCCTACCTGGTAGCTTCATCTCTAGGATCATTTTTCTACCAATGTATCCACTGTCCCTCCTGTCCTAACCATCTCAATCTGTCTTCTCCAGTTTTTTTCTCCAATGAATCGAAAATATATGTTGACAAATAGTAGATAAAGAGATAGAACTTGATGATTCCCTCGGTATATACTTCGGGAAAATAAGGAGATTAAAGACAACAAAGGATTGTTGGCTAATTGTTTCACCAAATCCTATGGACAAATGACTATTTAAAGGGCACACACTATAATTTCTGACCAGTCACATATTAGCTGCGGGCCGTCATGTTAGGAATAAGTTCTGCAAATTTTTCTTACCTCCTCTAGGAGTGAGAAAGAGCAGATTTCTCAGTTCTCGTGGATAAAGTATCAAATATTCTCCTCGTACATTGGATTTACATTGCATAAAATACTGAGTTACTCTCCGAGGATGTCAAAGCTCCCCACTGTTTAAAATGAAAGGCCTCGCAGATCGTTTCCGAAGTCTACACTTAAATCTATTTATTTTGCAGCCAGTAGCCAGGTGTGCTTTGGTGTAAAAATAGAGCTTTTTTTTCATTGAGCTGCATCTGCAACTGTTGCAGAGACTAAACTGCTTATCATGAACAGCTTCAGCGAGAACTTTCCATTAAGTATTTGCTCTAATCTCCCTTTGTTAGCTCATGGATAACACAGGTGTCGCAGTGGGAATTTAGTTTAACTCCTTTTCTACACTATTCTTCTTTAGCAAACACATTCCCAATTGGTGTTGGCAGCTGCAGCTCTGTTAAAACCCCCTGCAGATGTTACAGTGGTATAGACATTTTAACGCTGAAATATAATGAAAGAAAACATTTTAGAATCTTTGAAAATGTTGTAAATAACCATTTTATTTATCTGTAGTATTATGAAAAAATGATATCCAATCTGTTATTCACAAACTACCGTAATTTCCAGACTATATAGTGCACCAAAAATATTAGCCACGCCCACTAAATCACGTTTTATATTTATACAAACATAAGCCACATGTGACAAAAAGCTGTTTGTTTATATTCTAGTAATAGATGTTTACATCAGTTTATGAAACTTTTATCATTTTTTTTTTTTTTTCAGACAGTGCTTGTAACATGGCATTAACACAATTCACACTAATGTCTAGTGGCTGCAATAACATTGTTGTTCCACCAGGATTCTTTGACGCCAAACTTATGTCAAGCAGATTAATTGTTTTTAACTCAAAGCTGCGTCGTTTGCATTTCTTGGCGGATTCTCCGTGATCAGGGAGCACAAAATAACTGATCTGAAGAATTTAAGTGCGAGTGAATTTGCTTCACCGGTAACTTTAACAGTTTTATTGGTCCACTGTGAATTGTTCGGCGATTTAATTTGTCCGCTGTGACCAGGCAAGGAAACGTAATGGTTGTATGACAGTAAAAATCCATACGTTTGGGTACCTTCGTAAAAGCCACAGGGTTCTGACGGCGGGAAAAAGTAGGGGCTTATAGTCCGCAAAATACGGTAATTGAGCTCTAATACACAGTTGATGCATTGTCATTGTTTATATGCATATTTTTCATGACCTCGATACAAATGTATTGCGATTTATCACAATATCAATTAATGATGAATAATGATTATTCACTTTAATCGTATTTAATCACAATTAATTGAAACTAAATTGCATGAATAATGACGATCACAATAAATAGATTGTTTTTTTGCGATTAATTCTGATCACCACTAACCTTTATCTGTGATTACAATGAATTTCTATTCATCACGATTAATTCTGAAACAACTCTGACCTAATTTAATCGCGATTAATTGTGATTCATTTTGATCTCAATGAATCGTGATTATCCACAGGCAGCCAGAAGACATTTTAGTCTCTGGGAGCACGATTTTCAACATTGGTTTTGGTAAAAACCTCTCCATCGCCGAAAACAAAAAGAATATATACATCAATGTTAACTTCAAAAATCAAAAAACTGCCTGAGTGAAAAATGTTCACATCATTCACATCAAGCACTTTGAGGTTCCTCCCTGCGGGGGTTTTCAGTCAAGTGTCGGCACCAAATGTTGAACTGTATCTGCGATTCCAGCCACTGTGAACTTATCTGGTAGAACAAGCCCAGTCTATCTGGGGCATTCTCCTGAAGACAAATTGTTTGTGGATTATCTAACTAGTGCACGGACCTGCAGCGGCAGCAGCACGGAGCTGCACTTTTGTGTCATTTCTCGGTTTATTATTTAACACCTGCATGTCAAACAGCTTCTCACACCGCCTTCAATTTTAGCGCATCTGGAGTGAGGTGCGAATTTCTCCCTGTTACGTGTTGTTCCCGCCAAACAGCAGCGGCCGCTACCTTTTACACCTCATATTTCAGGCAAGATTTTTTTTTTCTTTTTTTCCATCAAATATTATTTAAGTCTTATGCCAAACTTCAATTTCACATAGATTTTCTTGGCCGAACAGGGCGCGTGACCCAGTTTAGACATCATCTGAAAAACAAACTGAACATCTTGACGTATGATTTATTACCCACGCAATGAGAAAATTGTCTAGAAGTTGTGAAAAAGCACTTTGGCGATGTTGTTTCTTGACAGTTGCATTGGATTTTGTGAGTCACTCTCTTTCACCAGTGAAAAGGATCTATAGCTTGTGTTACCTCTCTAAGCTAAAAATCTATTACAGCCTTGCAGGCCTAAGAGCTAAAGATTTAGTCTTTTTGTCAGGTTGCACAATGTTGGCTCTTTATAGTGAGGCATTCTGCAGTCAGCATCTTTGCTGAAGTTCCTCTCATTGGGGATTTCATTGTGCTCAGACTATGCAAATTTCATGGCGAGGGCTAATGCATCTGCACCGCCTGGTATTGAATGTCTTGGTGGGTAGGCACGAGCTCCTGATGACATGTGTTTACACAAACAGTACAGATGTTTGCTCAGGACTTCGGCCATTTTTGCTTTTTCTGGTATAAAACCAAAGGAGCCCTGAGGTTCTTGCTACAACTTGCTGGAATAAATGAATCACAGTGGAGCCTGAGCCAATCACTGGTAGCGAGCTGGTGAAGGCCATCTAGTCTTTATACCTGTGGTTGTTGTGGGTCTCCAAATAGTCCAATTTTTTTGACACAGTCCAAGGCAGGGGTGGGCAAACTTTTTGACTCTTGGGCCACAATTAGTCCTAAAATTGGACTTTAGGGTGAAGTCCAGAGCAGAAAGGTGGATCATTCATTTAACTATGACGTCATCCACTGGAGAAATGCATTTTTGCAGGGAAAATGCAGAAGATTATTGATTATATAAATATTATTTAATTTGTGCGGGCCGCATTAAAGAGCTCAACAGGCCGCATTCGGCCCCCGGGCCTTAGTTTGCCCATGCCTGGTCTAAGGCAAGAGCAATAACCACTACTGTACCTTATGGCATCTATAACAGGATTGGTTCATCAATAATCCATCCATCCATCCATCCAATCGCACGTTAAAAATTCATTGACAAGTAAAAAAAAACTTAAAAAACTGCTATTCCCCTAACCATAAAAAAAAAAAAAAAAATTGTAAAATCTAAACTTAATCTCTGCTATTATCACATCAAATATAAATATAAAGCCCAGGCCATTTGCCTCTGCCAAGATATTTACATTTTATCTAATGTGTTTCAGAAATCGAGTCCAGAGCCAAAATTAAATATAATAACAGATACAGTACGAGATTCTGCAGAAAAGTAACACAAATCATTGTTCCACATTGTCTCAAATACTTACCCTAAAAACAAAAAAAACAGCCGTGTCAATGTGAAATAAGGTGTTCAAACATATGTAACTATTGCATTAATTACCTGTACATTATTTATATGCTTAAGTTAAGTAGGGTCTGATTCAGTTAGAACTTATTCAAATTCAACCAAACTTTGATTCCTACTCTGTGGTAATAATTCCAGCACTGACATCGTCCTATTATTTACTTCCATTTCTAAGTGATTTCTTTTTTGGTTTGTTTTTTTGGCATTTCGCTCCACTGGAAAAATGTCACGCCGACACACCTATGGCATTCAAAGTTTCATCCATCGTGACACTCGGCAGAATACATTTGAACCTCTTAGTCTCAGACGAGGCCTTGGCGAAAAATTGATGGTGAAATGAAAGGCCAGCTGTTTCCGTTCTTGTTCTGTGGTCGTTATCGCTGATTCGTATGTTGTCACATTCTCAGCTCAAAGCCTTTCAGGGAAGATGTTGATGGACAACGACTTAAAAACTACTGTATTGAGTCATTTTTGCCAAGTGAGATGCTGGATATTTTTGTGGCTCAGGGAACGTTCAGGAATACAAAACGCTGTGGAAGTAAATATGACATTGTCATATTTATATACTTGTTTTTGCATTTATATTTATAGTAGACGTTTTGTGAAACAAAAATGTTGCCTCGCTGTGAGTGCAAACACAGACTATGCATCAGAACTGTTGTAGGTGGATTGACGGTTGAATTGTTACATTAAAATGTGTAAAGAAAAAAAAGGATCTGATTGATTCTGCAAACTAATTAATTTTCAGATCAACGCCTTACCTTGTGCCATAACATCCTCTTTAAAATAATCCACCCTTAACCACGTCACCATCTGTAAAATTTCATTATTGAAACTGACAACGCAGCGATGCAGATGTGCAGCGATTATTTGTCTTCTAGCAGTGACGGCAGCTGAAGACTATAGGAAAACATCAACAGTCGAACACATTTTCACTGTTGTATTTCTTTCCCTGTCAAATCATTCTGTATACAAGCAGAGAATATGGCAGGCAGTCAGCATGAAAATACTGTATATATATATATATTTGTATTCTCAGTTGGCTGTAATAGTGCAGGTATTTTTTTTCTCATCTGTGCAGATAGAATGGATTTACCAGAGTTAAGTGGCCACAAAGTCATACATTTCCTATTTCTATAATAAGTTTGGAGCTCGGAAATCAGCACCCGTAACGAGCCGAAATACCAAGTAACGCTGTCGTCCAGCTGCCGATGTAAATAAATCACATGTCATGCAAACCTGTAAACTAATGAGGAATGTGACGGCGCCATCAAGCGTAGCCAGGCTTCACAGCCCATCCACAGAATGTGTCTGTTGTTCATGAAAATGCATGGGCTACCTTCCCTGTGAGCGGGCATAAACAGATGTACCGAAAGTCTGGTCTCGCTGGCTGCGGAGGTGAACTGTCAGCAGCAACATGCAAACACTGATTGCCCGGGGTTCATGGTAGAAAGGCGAAGTTCAGCTAATTACACAGTAATTGTTCGTCTGGCAGACAAACACTGCGACAACAATCTGCCACCATAACACACTGTCGGAATTCGAGAAAACATACACTGGTGCGTACGTTTTTGCTCCAAAAAATTGGAAGGCGTCACATTTTTTCTTTGCGGTGAAGAAGATGAAAATGGAGAGCAGAGTGCAAGGCGAAAGAAAGATGGAAATAATGAAATGTGAAAACAGCTTAAGGGAGACCGGTGAGCAGGGGGAGAAATTGGGCCAGCGTGAGTGGAACAAGAGGGAATAAAGGCAAGGGCGGGAGAGGGAGCATAAGATAGGGAAGGTGTGAGGGAAGGAGGGAGGTCAGGAGAGATGTGGAGATAGGCGGAGGAGGAGGGGGAGAGATGAGCCCCCTGTGCTCAGCTGTCAGTGCTTCCTCTGCAGGTGGGGCAGGAGGAGTGCCAAGTCCCTCTCCCACTCACACAGACACCCATGCATCGCTTTATAATGGATGCTTTACACTGGTGCCAGGGAGAGAAAGAGTGAAGCAGAGAAGAAGACATGGTGAGAAGACGAAAGAGAGACATGGGGGAGGGAGGTGTAGTAAAAAAAATAAAGAAAGAGAGTGCTATGAGGAACCGGGAAACAGAGCTGAGGGAACGGCTTCAGAGGCTCTGGCGCTGGAGACGAGTGGAGGAAGACGGACAGACTGATATTTCCATCAAGTCGTTATACTAATCAAGGGAGGAAACAGACCAGACAGTCTGCCAGCAATGCGACGTAGTCATTGGTTTAATTGATCTAGAGCCCAACAGGATCAAACAATGGCAGCGCCACATACAGGTGCCCCAACTGTCACTGTCCATTAGGGGGTGTATAGGTGTTCACTTGACAGTGATTTATCAAGAATGATTCCTTGATGCCAGCCACTTGAACTAATGACTCACTGGCATCTTCACCGGGGAATGCGAGTCATCAGCGGTCGACATATTCTGTAGTCACCTCGTTCATCAGATGCCATTAGATTCCGAACGCATGCAACCAGGCGATACATCACCAGATGCGTCCCCTTGTATTGTCTGTGAGATTGTTGCAGCGAGAGACCGCGTGGGTTGACACGTCGCTCAAACCGCTCGGCGGTGCTAACTGTGTTAATACGACACAGCGGGTATGTATACGATACCGGTAATATCAGCTGATGGGGTCACGATCTTCCCCGAGAACTCAATTATCCTCTGATTCTTTTTCCAACCTGCTGCTCAGCCCTTTAAGACCTATAAGTCTGCGGTTTATGGGCTCAACCCCCGGCTGCAGCCCAGACAGACTGATGGCTGCGCTGCTCCAATGAAGTGCCTTCACCATTTTCCGGCCATTTGTCAATTCTTCATTTCTTTGCTCTCTTCTGGCTAGGGATAGGTAAACGCTCTCTCCCTCCGACAGACAGCTTGACTTGATATTGTTTTCCTTGGTGTTAGCTCAAACTGGCTGTTTGTCCTCAGCGGAGTTTTCTTTGCCCTAACACGATGTCTCCACAGGGCCTACTTTTCTATGTTTGGCTTTGTGGGTGTATTCCTCTGCAGTGGTGTGAATTAATAGAAAATGAAATCCATTTGCGACCTAAAGAATGATTCCGATTTTTCAATCAGTGGGTCTTTAGGTAAATAAAGAAACTAATATTTTGTTCCTTTCTTTCTCTCTGCAATGAGCCAAAACGCTTGAGGAATGAGGGAGAATCTGGGGGAACAATGGGAAGTTGTTCAAATTACTTTGCCTTTCCTTCACAATGGTGGACTGAGAGTATATAGTAGACAACAAAGCCAACAAAGCCCGGTAGTCAGCGTAATACGTGGAATTGTCGTTCAACAGCGATGGCATCCCTTTGGTTTAATTATCACTGCTGTCAATCCAGGCAGAAGAATACGACACCTGACAAGGCGTGTCCCCATTCTCTCATCTCACGACGGTCTTTTTCACACACTGCGATGCACAGACACCTTTCAGAACACAGGCAAATCAAAACTTGAGATAGATGCACTCCATTGCCCTGAACACCCAGGTAAGTTTACAGTGTCGATTTGCTGAATGCCTTTGACACCTCCGAAAATTGGGTCTATTCAACTTCAACAATTGTCCCTGGTTTTTATCAAGCACTGGGTATTTGCACAACAATGGCAGCTCGGCACCTATAAATAAAGGATGCGCCTTTGCAGCTATCTTTCGAGGTAGCACCAATTCACAACCTGACTCCTGCAAAGGCGCCTTTATACAGGGCTTAAACTCTGGGTGATGGATGCCTGTTACAGGAAGCCGAGCCTCATGAAAATGAAGTTGACACCGAGTGCGGGTGGATTGCACCCTGAGATCTGTATGATGAGATCTCAGCACAGGGGCATTATCTAGCAGGAGGTTCTGGGGGAGGGGGCACGCTGCAGGCCATTCCGCTAGGAATACCTCCCTTGGGTTTTAGTTCAGAGAGGAAACCAACACATGTTATTTTCAAAGGTCAGAGCCACATGTAACATTACAGCTGAAGCTGGTGCAGTGGTACATTCACACACTCGTAGCGTAGATGGACCGTTGGCTTCCATCTTCTCTCTGCAGTGCAGGGTATCACGCAGCAGAGTTTGTGTTAACCTTAAATTATGTATCAATATCTCAAGATGTGACGAATGAGTGCACGGGTGCAACACATTCTCGCAATTCCCAGCTGTAGATCTACAAGGGAGTTTGTGTTTTTGCCTCAGAGGACATCTCAGAGCAGCATGTTCGGGGTAAGTGATTGTCAGAGCAGAGGTTAGCTGCTCATGGCGACGCAGACTCTGAATCCCTCAACGGGAGCACTGTATCAGCAAGATTGACAGAGGCAGATTGATTCGAGGTCCAGTAAATGTTGTTGTCAGTCTTGTTTCCTTCCTCTGCAGGTCCACATGTTAAATACGTGTCACAGAGAGCACTTCCACCATTTGCACTGGCTGTGTAACAAGATACTGCTGTCCCCCAAGTAGTCGAGTCAGATATCCCTACAATTTATGGCTGTCCATCAATTTGAGTGGTAAATTATGATTGGTCTGCAGATTATTTGTAGTTTATTGCACTTTGTTCGCCTTCCAATTTTTTTAGTAGTCTCACAAACAATAGCAATTTCACCATTGATTGCACCTATCACAAGTCAGGACAAATACAAGTAGAAATAAAGTGGACCGCAGACCTACAAGGCCTTAGACCTATGTTTCTCTGTTTTCATTACATGAGAAAACAGAGAGTACCCGGGTAGCAGTGTGCGGGGACGATACCATGCTTAGGGCACCTCAACGGTAACTTGGCAGTAGGGGGAATCGAATCGTGGCCTTGTGTCCGCTTCCTTAACCACTTGGCCTAGGCCACCAACTGCCCCAAGTAGAGGTGCAGATGCTAGGGATTGAACCCAGGACCTCTTATTGGGTTATTGAATAACACATGGTCCAATATCCAGGTTTTTGCCTGATCCCAGGTCAGCCGCCACCCTGAACCACTGCTTTACAGTAAGTGTTAGTGAAATACTGTATTTCTGATTTTATCCTACATGTAGGTATTGCATGTCTAAAGATGTTGTAGTAATCCTTTGTGGTCTGCTGTTTAAAAATCTGCATTTTTTTTTCAGTTTTTTCATTCTAAATTACTCATCGCATCAATGTAGTGCGGTGGAAGCACAGGTACCATCGACGGTAAATGTCGAGAGGACCATCTGGCAGCGCTTTGAAGCTCCCAGGACTTTATTTCCATCTTTTTTTTTGATGCCATCCAAACATAACTGCTTCATCACTTGGCGCTTCCTTAATTCCCCAATCTATGTGGCAGCCCTGGGTCAAATAACAGAAGGTGTTCACGTAAAAAAAAAAAGTTGGCATTTTATAGTTAGAATGTGTCTACGAGTTATTATCAGGTAACTTGGCAGCCCTGCAAAATAAATGGCAGAGTAGAATATAAAATATATTAACTTTGTTGAAGTACTTCTAATGATAGTGGCCTAGTTTCTTCATACATACAAAAACCAACGTGAAACTAGACAAAGTAGGAATTAACACTTAGATATTGTATCTGCATATTTAATCTATATTTTATAATAGAAAAATCCACAAAAAAATATATATTTATGTATACAAAGGTGTATATACATGTATTTATACAGAGCATATCGTCATTTTCTCCACTGGTTCCAAGATATCCTAGAAACCCAGTACTTATCACACTGCCCTCCTACTGCAGTATTTGTAGTAACATGGTTCCAGTGTTTTGCTCTGTAGTGTCTCCTATTTAAAAGCCCCGGTGTTCATTGCACCGGTGTAATAAAACCCAAGCATTTAACATGCACATTTATGGGCCTCAATAACCCAGAAGTCTTAATAAAAATGAAAGCTGACATTGGCATGAAGGATCCTCTACACTAGCTGTCTTTAATGTCCAAGACGTTCCATTAAATGGGGAACACTTCCTCTGAAGCGGAGCTTTTATCCTGATTGCTTACAGGAAGAGAGGGGGGAAAAAAAAGAAAAGAGAAAAAAAAGAAAACCAAATGACCTTCAGTGCTGCCATGGCTAGCCTTTCTTTCCCGTGTGCCTCATGAATAGACATCGCGGCACAGATATGGACATGAGGGAAACACACACTCAGCAGGTTAACGTGACCTTAGAAAACACAGCATTATCTTGTTATTCTTAGTGAAGCAGACATCTGGATATAAACATTACAGTCAGACCCAGACACTGGCAACGCAGGTTGTTGTTATTCATGCATCTATTTTTGACTCAGACCCAAAAGCTAAATCAAAGCCTGGTCCAGGACTAACATTTCCCTCCATTGCCTTTGACGTAAGAGTATGAAAACGACCGCCATCTTAGGTGACACCAACCTGGGGTGTCTGGATGGATTCCCAGTCTTCCCGGTCACCTTATCCCCAGATAGTTCCCTAAGGGCAACTTGATGGGGTATGTGTCTTTTCAGTTAAATCAAGCGAAACTGGAGAATCTTCTCTGAGGTGCAACGTCTTCAAGAAACCTACCCCGTTCAGTTGCCCTTGATGTAACCCCTTTGCACCAACCTTGGGTCACAACCAAGAGCTGATGAAGTGATCCATTAATAATCCCATGGTAGTTAGGTTCACTTACTTAACACTTACTTAGACAGATAGACAGATAGATGGTTAGAACTTGATTAATCCCTAGGGAGTTCCCTTCAGGACATTAAGTACTTAATACCTTAAGGCAGGGACCATGAACGTGGTGACCAATGTCTTGATGGAATACCTAAGTACCTGAGGGATACACTCTAAAAATCAACAAGAAGGTAGAAAAATTGCACTGGTTCTGTGCTTTTTCTACCTGCAATGATTTATTGACGGTGGTTAAGACGAGTCCATGCTATTGTACAGTACATTTAATGATTGTTTGATTATTGTTTTGTTTAGGAATTGCTCAGGTCCGTATCAAACAAGTAGCTCTCTGGTTCACAAAGATTGGTACACCCAACTTTAAGGTGATGAAAAATTATGCCAAAACAGCGCGAAAATTGATTTGTTCGCAGTCAGAATTTAGCAATCTACGTCAAAATGACCTGTTGTGATGTCATTATTTCACCTCTGCATATCCCACCGCACTGACTCTTGTGAGAATCCACTTCCTTCTTTACTTGGTACCTACTCATGTAAACCTTTTTTTACATAGAAACAATGACCAGATTATTTCCTTTAACTGCTCATTGTTGCTATATTAGCGTGAAGGTATCTCATGTATATTGTCCATAGAAGAGTTGGACGAAGTTTTACTCAATATGTTTTAAAGTGAACGCCAGGTGGGTACAGCATGGACGCGGTTTTCATTTTGTAGACCTCACCTCTCACTGGAAGATATCTCTAGAAAACCTTTTGTAGATAAGACGACCAAGAATCTACGTAGACACTTAATATATTATTTCCTAGAACTAAGAATGTTACAGAATGAACATTAAATTTAGACCCAAAGAAACTAAATGCATTTACAAAGGAGCTGCATAATAAGTCCCTACATATGTCTCTAAATAAAGGACTAAATATGTCTATATATTATTGTAGGGTAGGAGTCCATATAGTAATTAGAATAACACTGTTAGCCCCCACTGTGCTCCTCCACTGAGAGAAGGTCAGGAGTCCTGATCACACTGTAATTATAGTTTCCTGTAAAGTCATTAGCATTAGATTATAATTAATAATATCAACGCTGTGGGTAAATAACTGGTCCACGCAGCGAGTGTCCCTACAGCTGAACCTGCGCCACTGTTTTCTGTTTAAAGCTCCAGGAAAAATAAGCTAGGAGCTGAGATGTTCCTCTGTGGGAACACAACTGTAGAGTTACATTTAATAAGCTGGTCAAAACTGCCCCTGCTGAGAGACTACGCTTTTAATGACCATCCTCCCTCAAACATCTCAGATGTGCAGCTAGATTGCTTGCCACATACAGCAGCAGACAAGGCAGCCATCTTATAAATAGCAACACAAGAAGACACATCCTGGAGACTGTGGAGCTGAAACCCAGGGAGGCAGGAAGGGAGAGAGACACACTGGCACATAGATAACGCGCACGTCCCTTGCATGCTTTTACTGTCTGTGAAGGCAGGGAAACAGATGGGTGCAGCGAGGGGGAGATTAGATGCAGGGCAGGGGCTGATGTCTCAAGAATCCAGCCCTCGAGAGGGAGAGGACTTTCAGGGCACTATCCACATGGCTGGAAGGCAGAAGGAGGCTAGGTGATGGATGTACCCCGTGACTGTAGCCCCTTGGCGTCCTCACACAAACACAGCACCAAAGGCCAATCCAGAAAAGGCAAAATCGAAGAGAAAAAGCTGGAAGGCCAAAACGATCGTGGAAGATCCGGCTTATTTATTAGGCCTTAGCTGAGGCATAGAGCATCTGAAGTAAGTTGTCGTTCTGCCACAGACAGGCATAAAAGTAGTCTCAGTTAGATAGGAAGTCTATGCACTCGAGGCAGTGATGACAGACTGTGTACAGTAAGAGTGGGAATACTGTCATTAAACACACCGACACACCAGGGAGCTCCACAACAGTGTGTCAACGCTGATTTACTTCCTCCCCTTTTTTAAAATCAGCGCCCGGCTCTGCTGCATCTCAGCAGCAGGTGATGGAAAATGTTTGTGCGCAGTGTATGTGTGTGTGCGCTCCAGAAAGAGCATATACAGAGTATGTAATGATATCGACTGTTGGCACAGTTCATTTGTCTTCTAGCGTTTAATCATTTTTAGGGCCGGGGTGGGCGGACAGTGGAGCCAACAGCAGCAGTCTTTGGGGGAAGACTGGGTTCACACTTGACAGGTGGCCAGTCCATCACAGGTGCCACTTGTACAAGCAACACACCATTCACACTTGGATTCACACCTGGGTTTAGTTTAAACTGAACTGTGGTGATTGGACCATTGAAGCGCTGGTCTTAGGGCAAGATCAATAACCAATTTTTGCATCGAATGGCCCTGATACCATCATAATCCCTTGGTGGGGCACAGAGAAGGACTACTGACATACCCCTACCCCCAATGTCACAGTTGTTGCTTGAAAACATCCCTTTTAAACCCTAAAGAGTGGAGTCCCCTTGATGCACCTTCCCCAACATAAGACTTTTTCAAGTTAGAAATAAGCAACTCTTGCAAGTTTTTCCTTGCCATACGAGAAAACATCTTGGTACATGTGCTCAACCAAGCCCAATTTTTCCCATCGGAAATCACTTTTGCGCAGTCTTGCTAGCTGTCGAAAAAACTCGGCAATTTTACATAATACTTTATGTCTCTTTCTGTTCCTCAACAAATCCTCTCTCATCGTCCTTCTTTTACCTTAGCTTTTAATGACCATCCTCCCTCAAACATCTCAGATGTGCTGCTAGATGGCACAATCGTTTTGGCCTTCCAGCTTTTTCTCTTCGATTTGCCTTTTCTGGATTGGCAGTTGGTGGCCTAGTGGTTAAGGAAGCAGACTTGGGTCCACAAGACCCTTTGTTCGTATCCCCCTACTGCCAGGTTACCACTGTGGTCCACTGAGCATGGCACCGTCCCCACTCACAGCTCCCCAGGCGCTTAAAGCCGCCCACTGTTCACATTGGTGATGGGTTAAAACCAGAGTTTCGTTGAGTTTCGTTGTGTGCAGTGGTGAGAATTTCCCTTCCTGTCCTTAATGGCATGACAGTTGTAAACAACTGGACTTCTTGGAGTTGACGCTTTTCCTCAACGTACATACAAATTGCAAGGCATATCGTTTCCCTATTCTATAAAAGTGGGTAAATAAAGAAGTTACTTTCCATAGAGGGGCACTATTTGGCCACTTGGGTAGAAAGAAAAACTCAAACACAAATTAATTACTAGACAGAATCTGAATCAATGTTTTCCTTTTTACATACACACACTGATTAGAAGACCCAGGAAAAGACGGAGGGTTAGCCGGGAGGTGGCAAAGGCAGGTGCAAAAGGATATTTATTTGCTCAGGCTTCCTGTCTCATTCTACAGTCTGCTCCAGTCCTAACTTCATATAATAACAACAGGCTGAGCTCTGAGAGAGGGAGAGAGAGCGACTGTCGGATCTGATTTTTATTGGTAACATCACAGCAAGAATCCTGATGTGATAGAAAGCCTCCACTTTCAATTTCCTTAGTTTTGCTAGTTATACTTTATCGCATCAGTAGGGCATACATTTTTATTCAATGGGGGGAAAAAAAAAACACACACACCCGGTAATATCCAATTTACTAGAAGGCAGTGGAGATGGTTTCACTGGCAGTATAATAACACGCTACACGGAGCGTGGCATTATGGAGTATGAATAAAAAGGCATTTATGGTAAATCTTCAATCCAAAAGCAGTCATCACTCATTGGAGGAAATCAATGCAATTAGTAACACTTAGATGCAAATTAGAAAACACAAAACAAATCACAAATCCCTGCCACTGTGACAAAAACCAACAGAAAAAAAAAACTCAGCCAAATGACCTCTTAAGGCCTTTTAATAAAAAAAATCCGACACTTTTCGCCGGCTGACAAGAAGAGCAGCTGTGTGTTTGGATTAGTCGGTGTTAAGAGTTTTTTGGAGCCGCTGCTGTTCTATGTAGTGGTTGGTACACAGCAGATCAAAGAGCCATCCTGTTTTCTCTCTCGCAGATATGATTGGTTTCTTTGATGTATTATACATCCAGACAATGCACAGTTGGAATGTTGCAGGTCCAGCATGCAGGAATTCGCTCCCTGTTTCTAAACAGATACTTCTTCCCCAGGAGAGGGAATACGAACACTGTAGTGTGAATATCTTACACCACCAGGGTGAATACGACAATGATGTTTAATATTCATGAGGGCGGGACTTACTGTAGGTATCTACTGACAGTCAAACAAATGTCTTCATCGTTTTATTCATTGGTTGAACAGCGGTAAAACTGATCCACCTTCCAGCCTGGTGGGGGGCAGTATTGCAGCTAAACTTCTTTTGGCAGGCAGAAAGAGGACCCCCCAGATTAACTGAACCCATGTGTATTTTTCAGTTTTATGTCGATATAATAATGGTGTGGTTTGTGCAAAGATGGTTAGCCTATTATTTATTTTATCCCAACATCCCTAGAAACTTACGATTGATGAAAGACGGCAGCGCTAACAGAAAAACTATGTGGCATGAGCAGAACTGACAAGCAGCATGGTGACCTTCACGCAAAGGTATAATAGCCGGTATAATATTGTATACTAAACCAAACTTCAAAAAAGCATCTACTACATGCATTTCTACTCATTTGTACTTTTAGCAATATATCGCTATTGTGACTGCACCGTACTGTGAGCCTTCCTGTTGGTGGTTGTGGTGGGGGGGGACTGGAAGTTATGTAGGTTAGGTTGGTGCTATGCTCGAAGCGCCTCAGTGGCAACCTGGCAGCTGTTGGATTCAAACCTAAAACTTTGCCGATCAAAATGTAAGACATTTTAATAAACTGGAGATGTTAAACATTGTTGCAGATTCCCCGATTTTGTCCAAATGGTTAATATTTGCCCAGAACTGAGGATAATACCTCAAATTTATCGAAACCCAGAATTTTTTTAAAGGGATGTTTAATATCATAGGAAAAAACACCGAAGTATCTTTTTAAAAAAACGACAAACTTCGAGACAGACACTGTTTTGAAGTAGGTTCTTTGTGACGACCCTGAACATGGAGTTGATCTGATGAAGTGACTCCTGTCACTCTGCGCAGTTAAAATGAACAATAAAAATAATGTGTTGCTTTGTTCAGAGCAATGTGTGGGCGACGCCAACTTGACGTTCATGTGCAAACAACAAGTAGGGAGTTTTTTTCATTTTGATTATCACAATGGGATAACAACAATGTGGATAAATGGCATCCCGATGTGCGCGCACAACATTGCTCTCCATTATGAGCAAGACATCGGAAGAAATATGTGCACTAGCTGTGGGTTAATAAGGATAATGTGATGTTCATGGGCGCAGCATGAAGTTGACATTCATAGCTGGAGCGCACACTCATTCACATGTGCAAATGGACTTCCGCCAAGATGTTATATGTAGGCAGTTGAGCGCCATGCTAATAGAATGATGCATTAGAGGAGCCTTAGTATGAGGGATGTTTACCACATGTCCAGGTTAAGCATGCTCGCTACGTGTGGTTTTAAAGACGCGGCCAGTGTGGCCACTAAATCATCGTGAGTAGCATTAAGGTAGCCAGCAGATAAACAGCGCTGAATACAAAGAGAGCAGTGGGAGTGTGTATGTCATGGCTCATGATGGCGGCTGCCACTACACGCTCTCTCCGGAACACGCTGTCCCCTTTTATCGTGCTTACAAAGACACATTAAACCAACATAATTATTTTACTCATACATGACACATGTGGTTTTAAATCCGCCGTGGAGTTTCAATTTTCCACCGGGATTGAAAGTCACAGTGATTTAAATGCAAACACCTGCCTCCTACATGCACTGTGCAGTACAATGCATTGCTCAATAACTTGTGGCCTGCACCACCAGTTTCTAATATCGAGCTGCCTACACACCAGCAGGCGTGAGCTCCACAGCTGTGTCTCCCCCTTCCCTCCCCCGTCCCTGCTGTACCGTACCTTCAGAGTGATGCGAGAGGGTGAGCAGGCTGACACAGGAGGCTCCGATCCCAGAACCAAACACGGTGATGCGGTTGGAGTCTCCACCGAAGAAGCCGATGTTCTCGCTGATCCACCTCAGTGCCTGGATCTGGTCCAGGAGTCCATAGTTCCCTTTGGCAGCCTGGTCACCAGTGCTGAGGAATCCTGGGAAAACGCAAGGAAATTTAAATCACAAGGAAGATTAAATCACAAAAATTCATTAACTCATCTTCATCCTTTTATCTGCTGCCAGGTCCCAGGGGCAATAGTCTCCACAACTATCACCCAAATCACACTGCACCATACCGTGAAGCTATGTGTGCTGAGCCCTTTGGAGGTAATGTGAGTTGCGACAGTGCTATGCTCGGAGCGCCTTAGTGGCAACCTTGAACAGTTGGTGGCCTAGTGGTTAAGGGAGCGGACTTCCTTAACCACAAGACCCCCGGTTGGAATCCCCCTTCTGCCAAGTTACCGCTGAGGTGCCCTGAGCATGGTGTCACCCAAAACCTCTTGGGCACCACTGCCACCCTCAATCAAATTAAAATTTCAAATGATTCTGTCTTCAATCGCTTCACCAAGCAGCAATAACCATGCAGAGCAATGTAGCAAGAATTTACTTCACTGTTGGGGTAACAAAGGATGCGAAATGTGTAAGCCTCTTGGATGAGAAGCAAAACACTTTCCTGAGAAAATTTCATACCCAGTTGAAACACTCTTTGACCTTCACCATGTCCTGGACGGTGGAGTCTAGATGGATATAGATATAGTGAAAGATGTGCGTTCGCACGTCCAGGCTGTTTATTTTTCGCACCTGCAGCAGAACCAGTTCTCGTCACTGGTGGCAGCAGCAGTCAGATAATGATTAATTAGACAACACTGGCTGTTGGTAAAGTAGCAGTGTGCTTGGGCACATGTCATCTGTGTGTTATGGAAAATCAATTTCATGTCTTCCCGGTTGTACACCTTTCGTCGGATAGATCAGACGTGACTGTTCTGGATAACCGCCGTACTGTACCGCTCTGCCAGGAGTACAAACTCCCGTTTGCATATCAAAAGTCGCCATTTTTCTCCAAAAGCATCCGGATTCTGTGTCATTTTCTATAGCTTCCCACTTTCCAACAGTGCCTTCACCACAGGCACAATCCCTGAACATCTCCCTCTGTGTATCCGGCTGTACAATACCACGGTCGTATAGTGAACCTCTCCTGGGTGCATCACAGCTCATGTTAACATTCCACCCTTTCCCAGCTGCTCTCTGGGGCATAGGCTGAGCAGAATGATGGGTAATAGAGAGTCACGGGAGAAGCTCAAAGTAAAGCAATGGCTGAAGTCCCCACGGTGGACTCCCGTGTGTCTGTTGAACCCCTGAACATGTATACGAGCTGACAGCCAGGAGACATACACACACAAACCCGTCTGTCGCCAGTTGCCTTATCGGCAAACACTTCAGAGGCAATAAATATGTTGGTGGTGAGTGTTCCCGAGCCTGCAGTGATGGTCCTTCAGCGTTGTTTGTAACATCTATTTCATGGTCAGTGCCTCCATGTAATGATGAGTTCTCTGTGCTTAAGACCTAAGGGGAAAATGGAATGGTTTTGATATCAAGAATTCAAAAAAAGAAAGCAATGAAATCAGTGTCTTCTTTTTATCCCAGGTCAGAAGAGAACCTTCACTCGAACACAAACAAAATTCTGCTAGGACTAATGCTACGTCTGATGTAACAGGATACGCACTTGTCAGTTTTTTTGGTTCTTTTCTTTGTTAATTCGAGCCTAGAGAGCCGACCCCGCTGCCCCACCCATAGAAGCTCACGCCTCACCACCAGTGCCTGTTGGCAACAACACATAGCGGTGGGCAGGGCGAAGGCCAGTCCTCCTCGGCTATAGGGGAGAGGTGGTGGCACAGGGAGCAGAGCAGGAGACAAATGGATCAACAGATGGTCTCCTTCAGACCCATCCCTGAGGATGATGGAGCAGCAGGGCACAGGGAGAGAGAGAGACAGAGGGAGGGAGTGCTGCAGGGACAGTGACAGACAAAGACAAAGAGGAGAAAAAAGAACTTGATCCAATTGAAGAGCTTTTCTTTTTTTTCCCCTCTCTTGGCTGACGCTCACGTTCTCTCATAACTAAAGGACAACATCTTTTACAGCCTTTGGCCGCCTGCTGCAGAGGAGTGGAGAGGAGACGTGCCTCTCCTGGAATAACCCTCATTTGCGAAATGGTTCACACTCCGACAAGTGTGTGTCAAGAAGGTTAGGAAATGTCAGGAGACTGGCATGTGAAATACATCTTCAGTATGACTCCTGGCCAAATTGAGGGCCCCACCATAAACAGTTTCCATTTTTCAATAAAAGGCATAGAAAGTGTTGAACGTTGGAGTTGACTCTGCAGCCGGCAGCAGGATTCAGAGCCTTTTAGTTTCAGCCTGGTGTGTTCTCTGGTTTGCCTGTGTTATTCCTTTGCTTGTAGAAATTGAACTGAACTTTAAGACGCCCCTGTTAAAGTGCATCTCAGGAGCTGCTATACCCCCTGAGACGCTGCCAGTGCCTTGGGAGTACCTTGGGGCCTACTCTCCTAGTTAGCCCGGTGTAACGGGGACTCCTCCAGAGCGCATTTGTGTCAAATCCCTGACTTCCATGTTCTTTAGGAACGAAGCATTTCACTACTAATGCTGGTAGTTAGTGCTCTAGCCAAACTGGTGGCTATTCCAAAAATTTGTCTGTCGAGTCATGTTGCCGATCTAGAAGAAACAACATCAATTTGGTGCAAGTAATGTCAAGTAATCTAATTAATCACTGATACTGACCTTTATTTTACTGTACTGGAGGTGGCCCGAGAGCAGGTGTGGTACACCTGGGTGGTGCAACAACTCCAGGAATGCACTTAAGCTGGGGTGTCATGCTGTAGCACAGGGGTTTTCAAAGTGTGGGACGAACCCCCCTGGGGGTGCGCAGCGCGATGCTGAGGGGGGCGCGTGTGACCCTGGGGAACATGTTTTTTTTCCGCAGTGCTACAATAAAGTGTAATTGCACATCCTTGTTAGTTGAAATAAATCTCTTTTTTTTTTTGTTTTCTTTATGTTAAGGATACGATGTTATACAGAGGTGTAGCTAGAACTATTTTATAGACAAATGCTGTTTTTTATAGTTGCGGTGGAGAGTGGGTGGTGGGGAGGGCACAAATTGTTTTCTTCTTGCTAGGGGGCGTAACAGAAAAAGATTGGGAAGCATTGCTGTAGCATTTAATACATGACAAGGCACAGTGAACCCCCCACATTGGGCCAGTTTAGGTCCATGGGCCATATGTTTAAAACCCCTGTTTTAGACTGTTGAATATTCTTAAAACAAACATGTAATAAAACCCATAAATCATATATCACCTAATTAGTTAAAAATCTTTTTTTTAATAATAACTTTTGCGAAAAAGCAAATGAGATGACTGAAAAATGTGTTAGTTTTTATTAACTCAGTGAAAATCGGTGTTGTTTCTCAGGTCTGTGACACTTTTCTTTCTTTTTCTTCAGGGTTAATTAGTTTCATCAGGATCACCTGTGACCAGTGGCTCCCTGGTCATCAGTTTCACTCGTGTCACCTGCTGCTCTGGGTATATAAGCCTCTGTCTCAGTCAGTGTTGGGTTGCTGCTCTGTGGGGTTGTTGCTGTTTGTTGTGCCTGTGGTTCTATTGTGTGATTGGGGGCTTGTGATTTTAGATGAAAGACCAGTTGTTTTCCTAGAATGTTAGAATTTATTTGCTGTTCTCCTGAAAAATCACTGAGTACTGTCCACTAGATGTGTCTTCACCCACCTTGGGGTGATGAAGACACGCATGACTGCAGTGATTAGATTGACTTATCTTTTGGGGCAACCTGGGAACACAATACTATGATCTCTGGCCTCTGTGCCTCCCTCCCCTCCACTGTTAAAACAGAAAACACTGCCAAACCAAATTCATTTGTTGGACCGATGGGTAAAAGACCATGTCCTGCCAATCCCACAAACAAAGTTGACATTTTATGAAGCACAGATTGAGGAGGGAGATGGGGATGTTTTAGAGTCAGAGTCTGACCTGAAGTCAGGGAAAACAGGAAGGAGGATTTTGCAGATTTGGAAAATGTGGGAAACGTGTGCAAAAAAAGCCAAACAGGTTCACTGACGTGTAAATGAAGTGGTTCTTCAGGGTGGAACTGCGGAGGTGGCTGTGGGTGGGAAGATATTTTTGAGTATTTTTGGTCTTAAAGACTCAGTTGGTTCTTTCTCTCTCATGATCTGGCAACAGTGCATGTCATACACTCACTGTGAAGATGGTCTTTCTTACATTTTTTTTTTCTTTTTAAAAAGCTCTTGTGAATCAATCTGTATCTGCAGACAGCCTTTTTATTATTATTTTTTTTTTTTTATACCACGTACACACACTATTCCATATAATTTAGCCTCGTCTGAGGTTTTATAATCTAAATTTCTCCTCAATCCCCAGGGACTGACTTATAGATTTTCAGATCTAGCAGATGATCCCAGTCTGATCAGCTCTGCGTGGGCTTTGGCTACACATGAACTGCGATGTGCTCAGCACTATCTGTTCACAGCTCACACCTACACAGGGCCTCGGGTTCCTGGGCTGCAGCTCTGAGCTTCTTAACTATTTGCTCCGGCTTGTTACGCGGATGACTGCAGAGCTGAGCGTCGACGCCGAGTGGTGCTAGATTACAATAAGGTTTTAATTATCATCACCTGATATCCGTCTGCATTGGATGCTTCAATTCAAATTGGCTACGGAAACTCTCTTCTAAATGGTTTGACCAATCAACTCGGGCGCATACAGTGCATGCAATTACAGAGGAGTTTCATTTCAAAAAACATGAAATAATTGAACAGAAAGCCGCCACAGTGGACAGGATGGTTGGGAATCTGAATGCATGCAGGTTTATGGGGAAGTAATTTAATTTTTCTCACTGATAATATATCGGTTTCAGTTCAGCACAAAAGACGCAATGCGTTTGGGATGTTTCATGATTAACAGCGCATAAATGAGGTGCAAACCTTCCTGAAAGCCGCTGTTTCCTGATTCTTCTTCAAACCAAGAGAGGACTTCATTACTATCAATTGTAAGATCTGTTTTAGGCAAAGATTCAGTTAAATTTCACTAAAGTAAAGCCCTGAACATTCATTTAATGCACTATACCATAGTAGACATTAATAATCTGTAGAGAGTCTGAGGTGCAATACCCACAGAAACCACATTATCCTTATGGCACCTCCCATGTGGCTGCCTGAGAGTTACAACCATGTGCTTAGTGGTGCCTCCTGTGGCTGTTGCAAAAACATGCACATTGTATAGAATGTCAGGTTATGGAAATGTTGTGGGGTTGATTCCAGAGTTGGGGGACAGTATGGCTAAATGTCCTAATTCTAATTGGACAGGTAGGATGGAGTGTAATGGGCTGAAGAGGTGTTAGGTTGGTGATCTATGGAGGAGCTACATAATGGAGTGGTTCCAATGTTGAAGTCAATGGGTAAAATGGATGGGTAGCTTTTCTTTTTTTTTTTCTACTCCTTCTCTGGTTTCATATCTTCTGCTGCTCTGGTCAACAAATTTTTATGGACGTTCCTAAAAGTTGAAATACCTGGGTGTGATGGTTGATCTGGCTGCGGTGATCTTGATCTAGTCACTGTTATCTACAACATGCCACACCTGAATCAACACACCATCCAACTGTTACTTCAGGCTGTGGTCATATCCAGTTTACACTGTTGCAATACCCTCCTATCTGGTCTACAACAAGACCCCTACAAAAGGTCCAGAATGCAGCTGCACTACTGGTCATTATCCAACCCTAAGGGTTCATATTTTCCTGCTCATTGATCAACAACGGTTGCCAGTGGCTGCAACGGATCAAGTGTCATGCGTTGTGTATTATTTCTTTAATCTGTGTGTTGGGTTACTATCAAATCACTGTGGGGAAAGGGTGAGAGGGGTGATACCGGCTAGAGAGGGGTGAGTTTCCTTAAGAGGAATGTTTACGCAAGGTATATTTCTTGCAACGGGAAAATGCTAATGCTGTGATGGAAGAGGGATCAGTGTAGGTCCATCTGGTTAACATTTCTAACCAGAAATGACCTAATGATCCAGGAAGCATCCTTGGATTCTATGGAATATAATATAGCACTTGACTGGGGGTGTGTGCGTGTGTGGGGGAGCTGTTTTCCTATCACCAAACAGTTGTAGCCAAGACTGGGATTCGTACCGCAATCCTTTTTTCGAAAGAATGACCTTTTCGTTTTAACCTGTGCTCCTCATGTTGCCAAGGAAGACATAGACAGAGCTGCGGTGTCTTGTCCTTGTCCCCGTCCTTGGCTGTGTTGGCAGCGTGTGACGCTTCGCTCCAGATACTGTATCACTGTTGCGTAAACGTACAAGTGAGTTGGTTTCTGTCATCACTTCATTAAGTCACCAAGAACAACACAGCCCTTTTATTTACCTTCACTTGTCTCCGGTTTATTTAACTTAAGACGCCTTAAATTACGTCTCCATGAACACCTGCAGGAGCAGGACGCACAGGTCATGTCAGCTCGTCACACCTCCTTGAGCTGCGGAGACAAAGTCGTCCAAATATAGAAACTGGACGTGTTTTTAATGACAGCTTCTCATTTGCGGTTTTGATTGAATGAAGACGCCGCTCTATTAGCTGTAATTTGAAGAGATGATTTTTTTTTTTTTTTTTTTCTTTTTTCTTTTTTCTTTTTCCTCAACCCTTCTATGACTAAGTCCAGACATGGGTGAACTACAGCCTAGGGGGCGCATGTCACACATTTAGCTTTTTATACCAGCCTGCCAAACAGGTCTTAATTGTAATTTCATTTTTCTATAAAGGAATTTCACCATTAGATGGCGTAGAAAGGGCTTGAAGCAATTTAGCTTTTGACTTTTAGTTTATTGGAAAAGTCAATCCATCAGTTACCACCTATATCAGGTGTAACTGAAGCTTCTCTCCTGAGATGTTCAGTGACCCCAGCAAACCTGGAGCTCCAGCTCAGGTAAAATTGTCAACCAGCGCCCCCTGTCTCTAATGCTGCTGTGAAACTCACATTTATACTTTTTATATCTTCTTTCAGCTTCCCTGTCCCTTTATCCGGGGGTTGCCACAGCAAGTCAACAATTTCCATCTCACCCAGTCTTCTACTGTGACTCCAACTACGTCCATGTCCTCCCTCACTGCATCCATCAATCTCCTCTTTGTCTCCTACCTGGTAGCTCCATCTCTAGGATCTTTCTTCTACTATTGTATCCACTGTCCCTCCTCTGAACATGTCCAAACCATCTCAATCTGTCTTCTCTAGCTTTTTCTCCAAACCTCACTGTCTTTGTTGTCCCTCTAATCACCTCCTGATCCTGTCCATCCTTGTCTCTCCTAAAGACAACCTTCTTTTCATATCTAAACAGACAAAGTAATAACTCCTGTCTCTGCAAACAAACTTAAAGCCATGAGGGTGATTTACAAGAGTTGTTTTGAGCTGTTGATCACTGAAGATTTACAGGTGTTTATGCAACACCACTGCATGAGACGTCCCCCCCCGTAACACCCGCCCCCCCATCACTGTTGTCTGAAACCTTTATTCTTAACATTTTTTTTAGAAAATCCGTTCCATGCCCTTTATGAGCTGCTTGGAGTTTTTCTTTTTTATATATAAATTCATGTGTAATATGCTGCTCCATTTGCATCAATTAAATTTAATGATACTAAATGATTTGACAATTTACCGTGGGTTTGAAATTAGCCTTACGTATTGCCATAATGGCTTCATTATATTTTCTCTTAATAAATTCATCATCATTGGTTCCATTAAATCCTCCAAACAGTGTCATTCCCAGACATTCCAATCTCCGATATGTTGATCACATGATGTTTTTCCCCTCCCATCATAATTTTTTTTTTTTTTTTTTTTTATGCATTTCCTCCTCGACAGTGATGCACAGCATGTCAGCTGTAAGAAAAGCCCAGGACTTTCTATTCAGCTTCAGGCGAAGATGCGACGTTGATCTCAGTGGGAGTGACAGCAGTGACCGTCGTCTGGTCATAGATCAGTCACATCACACCTGTCTCCTTCAATCGTCCTTTCTTAGCTGCACCAACGCTTGTGTGTTCCTTAATACAGCTCCGACTGCAAGGAGCCCGGGAAAAACTCATCACCTTAACGTGATCAGAGACTGGACTACGGCGTGCAGCGTGACACGTCCTCTCACTCCACACAGGGTTGAGGCCACAGCCTGATATTCAAAGAACTCCTCAAATCCACTGCCTCACTATTTTTTTTTTTTTTTTTTTTTCTCACCAGCTATGGTCCTTGCATCACCTGTATATCAGGGGAAAAAAAAACCAGAGTTTATTTTTCATCAGGAGGAGACAGCACTGAGCGTGATGACACATAATGCATTTTGTGGATTCGGATTTGGGGATCGTTATTTGTCAATAAGCGCACGCCGCTATCTGGGCCTAAAGTGAGCGTGTCTGTTTCCCCCTGAGCTGCGGCAGTGATTTCCTTTAGCCGTGCCTCTCAGCATTGATATTACTCCATTGATTATGATTTAAATGTCTGTTTCCTATACAGGCAGCTATAACTCAAACTGTAGCGGAAAGAGGTGATGATAATGATCACGGCGACCCCAGACATCTCTCTTAGCCGGGTCTCCCAGATAATGGAATGTGTGTAAAGTAATGGCAAGAGGGTGAGAGGGAGGAAGGGAAGGGTGAGGGAGAGGGCAAAAGCTTGTTATTGAGCTGAAGAGCAGGGCTCACACATGGGTCGACGCAGGGAACGGATAGGGAGGTGAGGAGGAAATGAGGCGACAGGGATGCAAATAAGACCCATGACGTAACAGAGGGAAAATGTTTTCTAGTGTTTTGGGGATTTTTTTTTTTTTTTTTCTTTTTCCCTAGCGGAGGTCGTGGAGGGGCGTTTCTGTTGGATTCTTCCTGGATTTTGCTTCATCTTGTCCATGTTCCTTTCTCACTCTCATCCTCTCCCTCTATGGGACTGGAAGTTAACAAGGCTGTCTGTGTCTTAACTCTCCTTTGGTTCTCCCCCCTCGTCCACCGTCTCCCTTTTGCCCTCTCTCTCTCTCTATCTTTTTTTTTCTCTCTTCTCTTCTCTGGGGAAATAAAGGCCCACACAGTCACAGCCTTGACAGCCTCCCCAAAGAATCCACCACTACAAAAGGGAACCAACTTCCCCCCCAGCCAGGCTCCGGCTGAATGGGAGCCTCTGGGGTGTGGATGAGAGGCAGGGAAGGGGAGGAGAGGGGCCACCTTCTCCAGAGCCACATAAAGACCCTGTGTGTCCGGCTCATGATGAGCAAAGAGCCATCGCTCCGTTCTCCATACAGAGAGTCATTTTTACAACATTTAGAATTTTTTTTTTCTTCTTGTGTTTCTTTGTGGTGAAGATATTCCCACAATGACAAAACTAATAAAAAGGCAGACATGGCGCCTGCAGGGGGCAGCGGTTCTGACTGGGCGTTACTGCTGTTTGGATCAGCCTAAAGCTCCTGTTTACTAGTTCGCTGCCCAAAAGCATGGCTGGAGTGCAGTCAGATCTGAGAGCAGAGGGGTGAGAGCCTTAGAGATGCAGGGAGAGGGAGAAGTGCAGGGGAGCACATGAAAGCCTCTTTATGGCAGGCTGAACACTGCAAGCCATTTACCCAACACCACATGCTTGTTTCCGGTGGAGGAGGAAAATAAAGACTTGAGATTTGGCTAAAAAAAATCATCATCAGAAGATGATGCTGTTGAATCTGGTCAAAAATAATAAAATGCACATCGTATACCAGTCGCTAATTTCTGCTGCCATCATCAGCAGTCACCAAAAAAAAGGTTCATTGTCTTAGATTTGGTAGAAAACATTTCCACCATTCATTAATTTGGAAAGGAGAATACTCGCCTATTGTTTAGCTTTTATTATTTTACCCAACAGAGGGCAGTGTTACGTATATTTAGTAGAAAAACAAAATTTTAAGTGGAGGAAATCCAAAGTTTAGCTACTGAACTAAAGATGTCAGAATTAACTTTTGCCGATATCGTCCAAACACGTCTTTGTCCCATTTTTACCGATATAACGCAGCAGTGATTGCGTTATTTTTGGGGCTTCAAGCAAGATATTGCTGGGGCCTCAACCCTATTGGTGCATAAAGCAAAATCTGTTTTGTGGCCGGGGCCCCAGGCATCTGCTTGGCATGCCTGCCCTCAAGTGCCACCCCTGCCTAACTATACCTCTGTTTGCCTCCAAAACTGAGGTGAATGTCTCAGAAAACCTGTGTGATTCCAGCAAATATGGCGAAACCCAGGCTTCGGATTGTCAAAAAAAGGGACAATCCTTCGGGAAATTATGCCTCTGCATTTAACCCATCACCGTAGGGAGCAGGTGGCTACTGGCTGAGTCGCAGGGCACCTCAGTGATAACTTGACGGTAGGGGGATTCGAACGGAGGGCTTCGCGGACCCAAGTACGCTACCTTAACCACTACACCAACTGCCCAAAAGGTTGATTTTTAACCAATTCCTTGTAATTACACTAACTGAAAGATATCATTGGATATTGCTATTCTAACCTCATCAATACCTTTCTGTAGTTGGAGAACTCACTGGAAGTCAACCATCCTTGCCGGGATTCGATCTTGACATCATAGCATTGTCACGCTATTCACAAAAAAAAAAAAAAAATCTTCCTGTTTCAAGCTGAAACACTGTCTCTTAAACATATTCAGAAATGTGCTGTACCAGATCCACGGCGGTGCTGCGTTCAAGACCAACACTCATTGAGATGGACGTGGCTTGCGTGTACTTGAGGTCCTCCCCGAGGCCATTGCATGCAAAACGGAAGTCAAACATCAGTTTGGTGCTGAACGCACCTTTGAGTTATTCTAGCCTGAAGTCATCGTAGATTGACCAAAATGCAATGCAAGCACAAAACGCATAAGAAAGCTGTGTTTCTGCACGTTCTTGGGGGAAAAAACCTGTTTGAAATGTGGAAAAAAAACTGTCACGGATGAAATGAGCAAATACTTAGGAGTGCATGAGTACCTGTAGTGATGTTACAATGCCATGATTTACCACCGGAGGCTGCTAAATCACACACTTGTACTTTTTTTTTTTTTTTTTTTATATAAAATAGCTGAGTTAATAAAAGGCAACAAAACAAAACCCTCACAGGCAGCTCTCTCTCTTTCTCTCTCTGTACTGCACAGCAACAGCACAAGGACGTTATATCGACATCCTTTTTATGTATTTGAGGGCAGAACAGATAAAAACTCTGCAGCGCCGGTTGTCTTGACTTGAAAAACACTTGTGGTCCGTGCAACAGATGCAAGAGATACGCAGCAGAAGAGCAATGCCCTTATGGTATATCCAGCATGCCGTTGACATTAAACTCAGACACTCCATCTGTCATGACATAGTCGGGAGGCAGAGCACAAACTCGTAGTGCTGTTAAAATGTGGATGTGCTGAAAAACGGACGCTGAATGATGCCGAAGACGGAGCGCCGTGCGTACGGTGCCCCTGTATACAGCAGTCAGCCACCCAGACAGGATATGTGGTTTTCGGGCAACAAAAGAACTGAGAAAAATGTCAAGAAGGAAAATATGCTCCGGCACAAAGACCAAAACTCATCTGACACATCTGAGTTTCCAAACCTAGTTCTCGCACAGACTGACAAGGGCCTTATTATAGCAAAGAGGAAAAACAGAGGCAGGAGTCGGAGCAGAGCGGCTGCTCGTCCCGTATGTTAGATTAAAACTGTATAATCTGATCGTGTCCTCGCTCCTGGTTGTCAGGCAATTTTATATAAGGGCCCTGGGTAAACAGGAGCCGTGGCGGCAACCAGTGATCAGTTTGCATATTCGCGATCGGTGAACCATTCACTCCATCACACACAGAGGATACAAGTAGTTTTTCTTCTCTTTGTCTTGTTACTCCCCTCACTCCTCTATTTACCGGCAGCAAAATACGATCGAGCTGATACGATAGTTGTGGGAACGGCCGCTGTCTTTGTAAGCCTTTCATAACTGTTGCCGCTAAACTCCTCTAAACCTGAACAATTCATGATATATTGCGATCAGTGTTGAGACTACTGTGTTACCTGTACCGCTGTTACGTAACTACAGGTTAACTACTTTTCTCGGTAACTAATAATGCAACGTGTTATTGATAGTTGCTACAGAACACAACACAAAATTATTTTAATGTGTTTTTAAAGTAAAGTAACTATAAGTTACTTTTATAATTTAGTAACTAATAATATAACTAGTTACTTTTGCATAGCAGTAACTAGTAAAGTTATAAGTTACTTTTTTAAGTAACTTACCCAACACTGATTATGACAATCACTAAAAAATCTGTAATATATTCACCACTATGGCTCAAATATACACAATATTCCCCAACTACATTACCACTGACCCTTACTTTGGAAAACTTCTTATCCCTCAGACGAATACAGGATGGCGGCTAACAATAGCGCACTGTACGATTATGCAACGACACTGAAGAGTCAGCTCGTCAGGACAGGACTCTGCTGTTCATTGACATCTGCAGGACAAGGGAGACAGTTCTGTGGATGAGGATGTCCATGTCCTGGCCAGAGAAGACAGATGGTTTGAGAGAGGAGTGGAAAGGAAACCCTCTACTTCTATCTGGAGAAATCTTGTCTCAGCAGAGGCGGACAGAGACACAACTTTTCATCCACCCATAATGTTGTTCTGAATTCTCCCCCCTAGACATTCTCCCCCATCCCGGACCATCAGACCACTTTCTCCTCACAAAAAAAAACAACCTTTTTCAAAAAAAAACAGAATGTATGACTCAATCAATACTAATACAACCCCCCCCGCATACCTGGTACAAGAAGTTCCATCACCCATCTAACCCCCACCTCCCTCTCTTAGCCTTTTGTTTTCTGCAACAACCCCCTCTTGCAGGTCTGCAGGCTCAATACAAGGACTCTCCTGCAGTTGGTTAGAACTAAAGAAGCCTCTTAGATGAAGACGTGGAACGTCTACAAGAAACTTACCATGTCCAGTTGCCCTCAAAGGAACTATTTTTGGCTTGCTTCTCAATGCTGACCATGAGGACAGCAACAGACTGAAGCTTGTGAAAAAAACTGACCTTAAACATTTCTTACGTTTAGGAAAGTATTCCACGTCTTTATCTCACAGTTGCTATGAATGCGTCTAGAGAGCGTTGGTACTCAAATATTTTCTGTACTTCATTGTCCTTTAGCGACATAAACTAATTCACTCTGCCCCAACCCAATGCCATGCAAACTAAAATACTTTTGAGAACCCGATAACATCCAAATTTTTATCTGTGCATACCATAGTTTGAGGTGCTGCCACCTAGTGACTGGAGGCTTGTTATTGTGTGAGCTTTACATCTCAGGTTTTTTTTTTTTTTTTCATGCATCAAACCGGAGAAACCTGACTAGTTTTGGAGCAACTATATTGGTACATTCATACAGTACTTTGACTGTACTTGGAATGGAAAGGTGGAGGAAATATATCCAGTATACATGCAACATATACTAATATATTGGGGGTTTTCCTTTGGTCGTCTTGCATCACGTTTCCTAGGAGATCATGGTCATTTTTGTCAAACAAAATTGACAAAAATATGCTCTAATGGTCAATGGTGAATGTTGCTGCTAAGGTTTGGGGCAGGGTCCTTTGGAAACACTGTTCTAAAATACCCCATGTCCTTGCAGCACCCCCTATGGATGGGGGTGTTGCATGACTATGGAATGACAAGTTCAATTTTTCCCCATTGTGGCACAAAAGTATCTCTTTCAATTGAAATTTACTTGTTTTACTGTGTTATCCACACCCCAGGGATTCCCTCTGTGGCAGCAACTGTTCTATCGTCAACTATAAGACAAAAAATATACATTCTTAAAGGAGTTCTACTACATTCCACTGATATCTTGAAGTACTCCACTGCGGTACATCCCACAGGAAGCAGGGTGCATTTTCAAAGACATGACTTGAAGTCTGGGTGATGTAATTCCAGGGTGCGCGGTGAGAAAGTTCAACATCACCCAGTGCAGGGAAGACAAAGCGGGGTGGTCTGATGGGCTGTGATACCAGGGAGGAGATCAGAGACGGGCTTATCAATGAACATCAGTGAAGCCATCAAGGCAAGAAAAGGTCGTCATTTATAGAGTCTTCAAAGTCCGGCTCCTCTTCCCCTCAGGTTACAGTGACTCCGGGTCAAAGCTGTGTCCCAGTAGAACCTGTGAAGAAGTCCAGGTAGAACTTCCTGCTACCTCTGGTTTTATTCCTGTCCTCAAAGGTAGTAAAAAAAAAAAAGAACGTTAAATTATTTACCTCAGGTTAAATCCTGGTATTGCACTTTTGTTTATCTTGAAGAGTCTAATATATATATATTTTTTTTTCTTTCTTGACTATAAGTAGTTCTGCCAGTGGAGTTTTTTTTTTTTTTGTTTGTTTTGTTTTTTTTCAAAGGCCGTCAACTTTCTAAGGAATCATCTGCCCTTTACATTGAAGAAATAAAGGTTTGCTCTTTATATTTGTGTCTTCGGGGGGGGGGGGGGGGTGGAAAAAAAAAAAAAAGATTGGCAACTGCCATATTTTTCTTGCTGACACAGAACTGCAGACCAGAAAAGATCAAATGAGTTAAAGACTCATTAACTCAGTTTCTTTCAGAATTAATTTGTTGAGCAACAATATGGAAGGCTAATAAATCAGCCTCACAGAATGACATGTTCCTTATAATGAGCATGGAGAACGACTGAGAGTGTGAGTGTGTGTAGATATGTCTTTCACGCAGTATAATGGAAAGCAAACATACTGTATAACATAAATAAGAAAATTACATCTAGTCTACATATCTATATGTTTATGTGTACATACATACTAATATGTACATGTGGCCTGTGTGTGTGTGTATATATTTATATATATATATATATATATATATATATATATACCAGAATATTTGTATATTAATGTACTTATATGTTTGCGCATATATCTATGTGGGCGCATATGTATGTGTGTATTTATTATCTATGTGGGCGCATATATGTGTATATATTGTCTATGTGGGCGCATATATGTGTATATTTTCTGTGTGTGTATGTACATGTGTGTGTGTGTATGTACATATGTGTGTGTGTGTATGTACATATGTGTGTGTATATATATGTGTGTGTGTATGTACATATGTATTTTCATATATTCTATGTGTCATACTGTAATATCAGACAGTACGTAGTGTAATATTTTTATACACATAAGATCTGATCTTATCTCAACACTTAATTTCTTATTCTGTTTTCAAACTATAATGTTGAAGGCAGCCATTTGCCCCAAAACTGAAATAAACGTCTCAGGCGAAACTAAGGCATCATGTTATTGGATGGTTGGATGGTTATTTTATTATCGGAGGAAAAAAACTGATTATCTTATCAAAAATACATAATAACGTTACATCTAACCAATGGTATCGGCCAAGTCATAAGACTATTTTTGATATATCACATCATATATTACTTTTCATTTCCATTTTTTTGACATTTTGAGAATTTATTCAGCCGTCATTAGACAATGGCATAAAAGAAAAATAACAAAGAGGGAATTGATCGGAACAACCAAAATAAAAAGATTTCAAGAATTATAATACATCTACAAATGCAGAGTATTCCTTTTTCTTTCTTGCTTAGTTTGTCATTTGATTTCTACCATGGATGCGGAGCGCTGTATCTGGAAGAAAACAGACTTCCACATACAGCGTCCCAGTGCGCCCTGTTGGGCCCTGGGATTGGGCCACCTGGAACATGAGTGAGCATCAGTCTGCACGGCCAGGGTGCGAAGAGGAAAGTAACCAGCGGAGAGAGGGAGTGTGCGTGGGTATCTGTTTGTTTGTGGGTGAACGTGTACAGAACAGCGGAGTCCTCAGCGAAGGTGTGAGCAGGGTGGTTAGGCAGCTGTATGCAGCGCAGTCAGGGAGGTATGGATATTAATCACCGGGACGAGCACGGTTCTGTGGCGCCGGGCGGAGATGGATGGGGTGTGAGTGCAGTGATGTCACCCTGACAAATGGACCGGCCATGTTGGCTGAGACTCGCACATCGCCTCTCATTTCAATTAGTTCCTCACACAACAACCTACCCTAACCTCTAATCTGCAGGTTCCACAGGCATAAACACCAACGCCCAGGCGGACGTACACACCCCACTTGCGCAACCCCCGTCCTCGCCCCAACCTGTGGCGATGCCCTCTAACAAGATGCACTGAACTGTAGGAATACAGTGGTGCACTTTTAATTAATCTAACTCAATTATGACAGCAGTTTTGCTTTGAGTCCCAGTAGCCAGTCACTCATTACCATACATATTATCAGCCAAATGCACTGACGAGGTCTACAGCCAACACACTAGCCAGTGGGAACTGGCACGCAGTCTGGGTGTGTTTATGAACTAAAGACTGGGAACTGCTTGTGTGTTTTCCCACAATATCAATTTAATGAAGTGCTGGAACGATGGCAAGGAGTGCAGTGGTATGGGCCAGTGGTAAAAGCATGTATTTACCCTCCAATATGGAGGGGGGAGTGAGAAATACTCTGGCCATCACAGGGAGCTGCAATTTGGACCTTGTGGGTTCAGGTATTAAAGATCATCGCTGGATGTTTACTGGCTTGTTCGCAAAAGCTACAAACACTAACTGATGTTGCCAGGTTTGATTTTTAAAAGCATCTCTTAGCCAGGAAATAAGTGTTGGTGCCGAATTCTAAAGGTTCACCGGATACTTACCCCAGACAGGAAGTGCTGTTTCACGCCCCTGCTTGTTGCTTTTGAACTCTGAAAACTTAGGAATTCCACTAGACCATTGATTCTCAACTGGTGGTTTGCAACCCAAAAGCTGGTCACATACACTTTTTCTGTGGGTCCCAGACTTTTGCTTGGCAATTTTTTTTTATTGCCAGTTACCGAATAAACTTTAAGAAGAAAAAGGAAAGCTATCTCCTTGTCAACGAAATGTGACCTCTGCATTTACCCATCACCAAAGTGAACAGTGGGTAGCTTAAAACGCCTGGTGAGCAGTGAGTGGGGATGGTGCCATGCTCAGAGGACCTCAGTGGTTACTTGGCAGTAGGGGGATTCAAACCAGGGAACTTGCAAACTCAAGCTCGCTACCTTAATCTTTAGGCCTTGGGTTGAGAAGACGATCGGTACTGAGCCAAGACGAGCACTAAAGCAGAGGTTCTCAGATTTTTTTTTTTTTTTTTCGTTTCGTGTGTTAGTAGCATAATATGACGTAACCTCGGCGGTCATCCTATTGACACATGTAAACATTACGTAGAGCCTGGACTAGTTGACCAATAACAATGTTTCAATAACCATTACCAATGATACTAACTGGAATATACCAGTGGACGCTAACGTAGATCTGAAGTCAATACGTCTCATCACGAGTAACTGGAAAAAGATGAAGGAAACAGAATTCCTTCAAAGATGTTTATTAATCTAAAAATCAATCAATATCCCACCTACAATACCTCAATACCCATAATTTGGGAAGCACTACAGTATACCATGGACTTTTCCTCTGCTTATTCCGATCTGAAGTACCTCTCAATCACCTTCCGTCCACCTCCGGCTCCTCTAACCTTCCCACTTCCTCCCTCTTTCTTCCCCGTTTGACCCCTCTCTGTCTCTGCTCTGATCCCACTCCTCTCACACCGGGACTCTGGTGATGCTTTATCACTGAGGGTAGAGGCCAGGGCTACATGGCCCATCCGAGGGTGAAGTTGGCTGTGAGGTGCACAGCCAAGTGTTAAGATGGGGGATTACATCTTGGCCTCCTGGGACTCCAGCTCCAGTAGTTGGTTATCTCCTCATCTGCCTGTCCACGAACCACAAGGTTAATACCAACACCAAGGAGCAAGCAGGAAGGGGAGGGCCGTGAGCGAGTTGGAGTTTTAATTGGCTTCTGCAGCTTCTACATTTACCACATTTAACCGACATAAAAGCTTTTTCTAAATATGAGACGTTTCTGAGGACTTTAATTCCATAATTGTGGTCATTATGCTCGGCGAGCGTGTCCACGCAGCAGCAACATGTCTGTGAACTGTGATCAAGAGCACATTCCCCATGTAAGAAAGATGCTCGCATCTCTGGAGTGCCTCTTAGTCTGAGGCGCGCCGTCAAACTGGGCTGCAGATCCGTTTTGGTCTGATTTGTAAACATCGGAATCCTTGACTGTGGACGCTTAATATGCAGACGCCGACAACAGGACGGCTTTCTATCTCAAGGAAACTCAGGCCACTGGGTTTCTGCATATGCATAATCTCCTCCATTACAGTGAGAGTACTTGGCTTCCCCAGGTTCACATATTCTGTTTTTGATGGAACATGCCTGTTCTTTCACCCCAAGAACAGTGGGAAATGAAAAATGGATGAAAAGCTTTTGAAATAGTGTGTATGATTACCATACCACTTCAACAATGGAGGGTGTGTGTGTCTGTCATGTATTGTTGCGCGCGACACAAAGGCCACACGCCGCACAAAAGACACTTGTACCAGTGTCCTACAAAAGATGACAATATTTGCTTCATTTTCTCTCCCTTGGATTGATATTACAGCCCCTCCCCCACTCAGGGGGGTCCGCACTCTAACCAACCAAGTGTTTTTCTTTCATTTCATATTGGCGCTCTGTCTTGTCATACAGCCAAGCTGGAGGAGTGTTGAGAGGGAGGGGGACGCTAGGAACGTCCAAAAAAAACAGCAAATCTACTCACCTGTTTGATCTCGACTTCCTGTTGTCGACTCCCCCGTCTCACCCCCCCTACTGAGGGACCTCTCTCTGCACTGGTCTGCAATACCTGGAGATGGGTGATGGTGCCAGCCCTCTGTTTGTTTGGCTCTACCGCCCCCAGACTCCTCCAGCTTCCACCCCCCATCCCTCCCTACGCCCTTTTCATTTCGCTAAAATCTGCCTGACACTTCAGCAGCATGGCTCTGGCCCCACAGGAGCCAACGTCAGATAAAATGTCACCGTGGCTTTGTTCCCCGCGCCCTATAGGCTGTCCAGACACACAGTACACCTGGGTGCCTGCAGGCCAAAGCACAGCGTGTGCAGAGTGAACGCCATCCCAGTCTTATTAATTTGGCTGCCGTTTGTAACTGTCTTCTCTGATGAAGTCCGCCTTGATGGACGATTAAATTAGAGACTCTCCACTTGGTTCATGATTAAAAAATAACTGAATCATTAATGGATAATTCCTTTAATCTAATCCAAGATCTTTCAAAATTACCGTGGGAGGTGAGAGCAAGATGATACGAGTTTGAGGATTCTGGATCTCAAACTCGTGACATCCACCCTCACATTTGGTCCAATGTTCCTCTCAGCGAAGCCCCAACCACCAGATCCAGCTTCTGTCTCCGACTCTCGCTGTTTTCCTAATGAAGCCAGAGTGAAAAAAAGCCAACTCCCTCTCCCTCAGCCAAGCACTAGTAGTGGAGCCACTGTCAGGTCTGGTTAGCTCAAACCTGCTTCATGTTTCAGTGAGCACAAACACACTTATCCCAGAAGAACTCAGCCGTGCTCCTTCACCCTCCCGGACTCCCCTCATCCCCTCCCTCAATAAATTAATAAAAGGAGCAGCTTTTGCAGGTAATTTGATTAAATAAGGCGCCCCTACTTTACAGAGTGTGCTGACCGGGCAAATATATGACGGGATGTTGTCGGGAGAAATTGTCACAGTACTTGAACATCACCCTGGCCCCGGCAGCCCAGCTGTCCTCTATCTATCAGCTGTGCATCACCATGGATCCCAGTTTCCAAGGACACCTCTGAGTGGTATTAGATGAAAAATGTATGCCCTGGATTACCAGGCCTGTCAGTCGCCTAATTTGATGCAACCAGGACCAGATCTTCTCCTAATGGAGTTCCTGTTACTTAAGCTCATTGCAGATGCTCATGACTTCATTCAGATAAACTCTGAATGCTTTTGGAACGATCTGGTACTGATACTTTTGGAGCCCAACAATGTTAACACCTAGAACAGTGTTCCCCAACCTTTTTTGCGCCACAGACCGGTTAAATCCTTTGTACTTTATTCACGGACTGGTCGTTGAGTTGTGTCCTTAATAAAATTACATTTCCGGTGTTCTGAAATATTTTCCTACCTATAAAATCTTCCTACCCTAATTAAATGTACATGCACACAACAAGGATTTCCCAAGCGCACCCAGCCTATAACTTTCTCCTACCAGACCGGTATACAAGGTCAGAATTTTGTATCAATGAATCTGCATCATTGAGTTTATTGTTGTTGTTGTTGATGATGATGGAATCCTAGCCATTCTATTGGTCAGTTATTTTGTTGATATGGGTATGGATCAAGTGGAAGTAATAGACAGATGGGGAGAAAAGGGAACATTATTTCTCTGTGGCCCAACACCAATTCACCCACGGACCGGTACCGGTCCCCAGCCCAGTGGTTGGGTGCCACTGACTTGGATAAATTGGAAATTCTTCCTATGAAAGACAAAGTACGTCTAGGGTAGTGGATTTTCCTTGCCAATAAAACAAAAACAATAAGTATCTCATCAATATATTATTATTATGTCTGTATCGGTCAAACGATATTATCGGACACCCAAATTATTTCTTTTTTTTTTTTTAAAACTCTTCTACTCTTGTGAGGTCAAGCCCCAAGTATTGAGCTGCAGCTGGTCTGGGATTCAAACATCAACCTTTTGCTCGATGCTACACCCATGACAAAGACTTCACACCTGATACTGTTAACCTGCTATTTAAAAACCATCCAAAATGTCATTGTCACTTTTTTTTTTTCCACATCATTTACGCTTCTTTCTTTCTTTTACTGCTCTTCACACAATTTGTTTTAAAATAAAGATTTGCATAAGTGCCGTAAAAAAATGACCACTTGTGGCATTTACTGTAAAATTGAAATGGTCGATTTTTCCCTCTGAACTCTCTCGTCTGCCCAGACCTGAGAAGGAGGCATCAATTTAAAAATGTATGAATGAGATGACAATGTCACACGAGGTGGAGGGGAAACCACTCATTACACAGATTGCTTTGTGGTGGTTTCGGGGCAGTCAAGACCAATGTCACCCCTCTGTCTCTCCCGCTCACTCCACGCTCAGCCTCAGTCTGGTGGCGACACGCTTTGTTGTCAACTTTGTATCCTTTCACGTTCACATTGTGCCTAGAGGTTACAGAACCACTGACTGAACAACAACGCCAATAACGGCAGGGAACACAGACAGGTTCTAATGGAAGGGATCATTGCAGATCTTATTAGCGGGACATCTTGTTTCTGTCAATGTCCCAGTCACCCTCTGGCTCTATGATAGCATAAGCAGTAAACAGTTGGCATGTGTGCAACAGAAAATAAAGTCAATCGCGTTTATCGAATCATCCTCCACCGCCTCGCGTCTATTGTTCGCTTCAGTGTCCACTAACTGGCTGTGCTGCGGATGGTGATCTATATTGTCCGTTAACGCTCCTCTGTGGTGCCATCAGACCATATGCTGATGACTCCTCTTTTTATCGCTGTCGCAGAAGTGTCCATATTTGGCTGCAGCAGGTAAACTATCATTTTTTTTTTGTGTTTTGTCCAGGAAACCCGGACAAGGCCATAGGCTTTTCTTTTTTTTTTTTTTTTTTCGTGGGTTCAGCCTCGGTAACTGCTACCTGTAGCAGCCTGAGGAATACTGGCAGATTTGTACCTACTGCGCTCTAGAGAGAAACCTTATCTCGCCTAGCCTGAGAATCCAGTATTATGTCCTCTGGATTGGCACAGAGAGAAGCTTTGAGTGGCAGCCTTACACTCTAATTAAACCAGCAGAAGCATTAGTGCCGCTGGTGAGCAGTTTTCATAATTGCCCGGGCATTTCATTCATTATTTATCCAAACGAGGCAGATCAATGGCCAAACATACGTTGGTTCGGGCGCCTTATTTTGGAAAATGCCACGAGGATCGTTCATACCAGGATGTTTTTGTTCCTGCCTTGTGTAAAGCTAAAGCGAAATATTTGGTGATACCATAAAATTTGCGTGTGAATGTCGGTTCCAAAAAAAGCAGTACTTTTGCAACAGCCATTAGGATAAAATGAAATCTAAGTATGACCTTTCAAAGCTCTTTAATTCAGCTAAATTGGCTCCAGAGGAGGCTAATTTAGCCTTTTATAACATGGGGGTAAATGGGCATTAGAGCAGTGGTGCCACAAGCAAACGGCGCTGGACCGTGACATGTTTGCTCGAGACAAAAAAAAAAACCCCGTCCCTCTCTGGGTGGAAACGGTGTCCCCGCAGACTCGTATTTCTATTTTTTTTTTTATCCCCCCCTTTGAAACAATTTGCTCTCAACCAGATGACGGCAACATTTCAGTCGTAAATCTATCCGCACTTTTAAACACAGTAGCATTGTTAGCGGAGGTAAAGAGGGCTTACATTAAAATGCAAATGAAGTGCGGCGTAGTCAGGGGCGTACAGTCAGCATTTTATAATCCTGCATGAAAAATGTTACCTCCTCGCAGACCCATGCATTTAGATGCCAGGACTATGATACCAAATCATGTCAGCGGCGCTCAGGCACCAGCCTGAACTGAGAAGATAATTACTACACAATTCATGTCTAAAGTGATGCTGGTCCGTGATCAAGTCAGACTGGTGGGAATACGACACGGTGAAATTATTGACTCGGCGAGACAATCTGTAACGGTGCAGCCCTTTCACCACTTATGGTTATTCATATCCTTCCACTCGGGCTCATACATAACACCTGCAGTCATCCTGTCTATATCCTCTCATACTTTATGGATATAAATGTAAAGGTGAGGCGTTTGTCATTCATTATAGCTGTCATATCAAATCCTTGTCAGTCCAGCGCGGATGATGACACTTTAGGTCCAATGATCAAGCGTCTCTTGGACGACTAGGGGGAAACACTGACGGCGAAAGCAAGGGGGAAAAAAAACGAAAAAAAAAACACGTGACTTCGGGTTCCAGGGTCTGACACTTTTAACAGTTGGACTAATGTGATCTGTGTCATTGAGTTTCTGCCACTCACGAATCCATATCCTTTTTAATCCCTGTCAAGCATTGTTAACTTGATTAGTGTGATATTAAGCAGCAGATACGCCGTCGGTGGGTGGGGGGCGAAGGGAAGGGAAGGGAGCGCGATCTGGCCTTTGGCAAACAACTTTCAATAAAGCTCCGGTCTCACAGTGGTGTTAATAAGGGGAGAAAATGAATTAAGTTGCAGCGTGTTCCGGTGTGGAAGTCCGTAGGTCCTATATGATCTGATATTTATGGACCGCGGGTCTGCTGGATGTATGACTTACATGATGTACTGTGATGCCCATGTTTATATTAGGTTTGGTCCACTCATACCTGGGGCTCGACTGTCATGGTCGCCGCTAGCTTTGCAACACAGCTGTTGACTTGAGGACGAATTGAGTTTAACAATTGTTAAAAATAGGTAAGTCCTGATAGGATTTTAAAAAATATGATTTCTAGTGTCTTAACTGATACCAGATTGAATTTGGTTTCAATAAATGAGACACAAGGTTACAGTATTAGGTCACAGTGCAGTGAGGAGACCAAGCAGGACATTCTATCCTGTCAGTAACAAAACTCTCTCTCTCCCTCTTCAAATTGAAATGTTGTTACAAATGTATGAATCCTAAAAAAATAAAACAATGCATGTTATTAATCTGCACAGTCAATACAGTAACATCTACAGAAAGTGAGCAGAGCTTCGGATCCGGTGTCTTAACTCAACTGAAAACAAAGTTAGCATCAAAAAAATAATTCAGAAAACAAAAAAAAAAAATACAATTTTCCTTATTTTCCTTTGGAGATGGAAACCAAGGTCTTCCATCTCCCCTTCTTGTCCTCTCCATCTGCTACTCTATCTCCAACTACCTCCATGTCCTCCCTCACCGCATCCATCAATCTCCTCTTTGTCTCCTACCTGGTAGCTCCATTATTCTACCGATGTATCCACTGTCCCTCCTCTGAACATGTCCAAACCATCTCAATCTGTCTTCTCTAGCTTTTTCTCCAAACCTTCCTGTCTGTGTTGTCCCTCTAATCACCTCATTCCTGATCCTGTCCATCCTTGTTTCTCCTAAAGAGAATCTCAACATCTTTACCTCCTCCACCTCCAGCTCTGTCTCCTGTCTTCTACCTATTCCTAGTGTCTCTAATCCATCCATCATGTCTGGTCTCTCCACCGTCCCTCCATCTTAGCTGACTCTCTTCTATCTCAGATCACTCCTGACTCTTTCCTCCAGTTGTTCCATCCTGACTCCACTCTATTCTTCTCCTCTCCTCCACAGTCTCCACTGCGTTGAACTGTTGATCCTCAGAACCTAAACTCTTCCATCTTCTCCACCTTGTAACCTCATCGTCCCACTGTCTTTTATTGTCTTATTCCGACCGACCTTCATTCATCTTCTCTCTTATAACCAAACCAGCTACTGACACAAGACCAAAAGTGCTGAGGTCCAAAATCTTGTATGTGGAAAAACACACCTGACACATATTCATGAACAAACCTCCCTTCACTGCCTCCAGTGTCAGAAAATAGAATTGAATTATCAGACTTGTGGCTCCGCTCCAGTGACCCAGAAACACATATTTCTAATTGTTCTAGTCGCCCCGCGGGCCTTTCTACTCAAAGCTCCGACCTCTTTACAATCAGACCACATCGTCAGCCCAGAGGAGAGAGCATGAGTGAGTATGATCTCCTCAGGCATGGCGGCTCTCCCCTGAGCAAACATCTCAAAATGCTACCTCCGTGTTTGTCTGGGTGGGAACGTCAGTCAAGGCCTCATCACGGAGACGCACATTTACACCCACGGAAAGGCAAACACGCTTCAACTTGGTGCGTTTTCAAGAACCAAAGGTAAAATAACGACAACTCTTTATCCTGAAACCTTGAAAATGAACAGAAAGTAAATTCTGAAAAAAAAAAAAAAAAATCCGAAAACGAAAATATCCGGAAACAGGAAAAAGGTAAATTTTTGAAATTACGTTTTAAGACGAAATGTCTCACACGTACTGTATCGACGTGCACACGCACGTGCACACTGGCTGCAACTCCTCGTACTTGATATTCTATCGCCTCACGCTTCATTTAATGTTGCCTGCAATATTCCATTTCTATGCACGTCAGCTGGGGATGGATGTGGGAAGTAAATGTTCTGGAGTCAGAGCTTTTTTCTTTTTAAAACGTAATTCATGTTTCAAATGTATATTATATTTATCGTTCTCCTCTAATGTTGTTCTTTTCTCCTCATTTCCTTCTCCCTTAGCCTTTTCTCTTGAACAGAACAATCTTCTAAAAATATCTAATGAAATGCAATTAAAGTCATGTACAATTCACATGATTACAGTCAAAAAAAACAATTTATTTTAACCATATTTGTCAAAATATATCATATTTTCATTTATTTCTATCAACTGAAGTTATTTATTTTGACTTACTGCTGTTATTTTTTTCACTTTTAAATTCAGTGCTCTTCAAAAAACAAGTTTCTCCAATATTCAGGGTTTGTTTATGTCCGTTCATCTTCATCACTGAACTCTTTTCAGGGTCATGGAGGAGGAAGAGGAAGAGAAGGAAACATCTGGTTGCAAAATCCAAAGGTTCATGACTGAGCCACGTGTTGAGTCCAGTGTCCGTGCATTTCAACTGTAGGCCTTCAGTGACTTTTCACCTTAAAATCAGCCAACACTTCCGGGAGAGCTTATCCAATCACGGGACACGTGAGCAAATCACGTGACACGCCACTGAGGTCAAAATCTGGCGAGTTGACGTGAGTCTGAGCGCTGAGAACGGAACGGTTCATTCATTTAGAGCAGGCACAGCCTTCACTTTTGAAGGCGCTAAAAGATTTCATGAAACCTGACAAGACTAGCTAGCGGAAATATGATTGGATAAATAGCATTTATCCTTCTTTTAAATGTATAAACTCAGTTTATTAATGAAAAAATATATTTAAATATTCATGGATAAATGTGTTGTTTCTGAGCATGTTGAGGCCAGCAGAGAAGGCCTTGCTGGCCCTAACGGCCCACCGCAGATTGAGTCAAAACAACCTTCTCCACCTCTGTCCCACACAGGTGTGAATATTGAACTGTTTGTGGAAACGCAGTGTGAGGAAAATAAACTCAGACGAAAACAACTGTGGACGGAAGCCATGATTTTCTCCACCTTCATTATAAGTTCCAGCCACACATCAGGGTGTGTATTGTTTTGAAGTATTAGAAGTATTGTCTACAGACTCACCGCAGTCCCCGGGTAATTAGTTTCACCACAGTCACCTGTGTCCTGAGCTTCTCTGTTCATTAGTTTCACTCGTCTCACCCTGTGCCCTGGGTTTATAAACCTGTCTCACTCTCTCTCCTGGTTGCCTCGTTGTGTTTATCTTCTTCCTTTTTGTTTGTTTTTAATTGTGTTTCCTTCCTGTTTCTCCTTCATTCGTCTTCATCCTCTTATCTTTTGCACGGTCGCAGGGTCGTGATGCCGTAATATCTAGAACTACGTAGACATATGTTGTACAGATCAGCAATGTCCATCTCCACCTGTCCTCTGTCTACTTTGACTCCAACTACTTCAACGTCCTCCCTCACTTGTTTAAACACTGTCAGGCAACATTAATGACATTTACGTTTCAGTTATTGAATGTGTCTGTTTGCTAAAACTTAGGTGTAAATAAAAATGTAATATTTACATCTGGCTTTAATGTTTACATCAGCTTTATTTACAATTATATTATATTTTTCTCCCATGTTTTCTAGTTTTTTATTTTAAATGTTATGTTTTTTTAATGATATTCTACTCTAGATACATTTAATTTGTGTTAATAATATATATATTTTTTTAATTATCTTTTTTTTAGCGCACCATCATCTGCATTCAACAACATTTTACTGTTTTTTACAGTTTTTCTTTTAATATTTTACAGTTTTTCTTTTAATATTTACATCTGGCTTTAATGTTTACATCTGCTTTGTTTACACTTATATTTTAATTTTCTCCCATGTTTTCTAGATTTTTTTTTTTTTTTTTTTACCGCACCATCATCTGCATTTTCAACATGTTCCATGATTTTCTTTCGGTTTTATTTTTTGCTGATGAAGCCTAACATTTGGTGCTGGTTCGGCCTGAGACCAGATTGTTCAGAAATATTAATATGAAGATTTATTTTTTTTTTACTTTGTGTCTTTGTAAGACAAATAATCTGTTCTGCTCTTTTACCGTCTTTATGAATTGCTATAATGACTGCAGACTTCCATGTTACTGCATACTTTACTAAAGAGTGGTATTTTAATTAGATTGGGAAGCCATTACTGTCTGGACATTTCTCATTGGAAATGGTTTTGTTTTTATTCTAGTTTTTTTTTTTTTTTTCCCAGGCTGAACTGAATATTTGCTGTTTTATCTGCGTTCAGGTCTGCAGCACAGTTTGCTGCATTGGTTGCTCAGGTCTCCAGAGTGTATAGTCATTGGTAACTTTTTGTTTTTTTTCCCCATTTCTGTCCCTTTCTAAACATTTTCCTTTACAATCCAATAATGTCAGACCGCGGTGATGCAGCAAGGTCGGCTCTGGTCCAAGGTGACTCTGCCAGGTCTGGAGCCGAGGCGGTGAGCTGAGGGAGATCAGCCAGCGCACAAACAACTACATCAGATCTGACCTCAGATTCACAACCACCTCTGGCCACGGCATAATTCACCGAGCTGAGAACTGTGTCATTAAACCTCTGCAAGGTTGCTGCTGAGAATTCTTACCGTCAGGACAGACTTTGGCACAGATTCCAGATCGGTCCGTGTCGGTGCTGAACAATAAAAACATCCTCAAATCGTCCCAGATATGTGGTGTAAGGCAACAAATCTGAACGAAGGTTTTAGTTGTGTGTCAAACCCAAGGCCCGTGGGCCAAACACGGTCCGCCAAGTCATTTTGTTGGGCCAAAGAAGCTTATAAAGCGTTTTACGTATAATTAAGTTTTTTTCCATTTATGCAACAAAATGAGTTACTTCAAGGGCAACTGGACATAGTAGGTTTCAGGTCTTAGTCCAGTAACTAAGTAACTAGTAACTAATTTTGGATTGAACGACCTGGATGACTGAGAATCTACACGGACATTTATTTGACAATGCTTCTTCTTCACCTCCTTCCAGCTTGTCCCTTTTCCAGGGGTTGCCACAGCGTGTCCCCCTGTCCTCTGTGTCTTCTAACTTTAACTCCACCCACCTCTATGTCCTCCCTCACTGCATCTTGAGAAAATAATAATCAAATGCAGAAACTTTTTTTTTGAAATATAGAAGCACTTATATAAGGGCTCTCAAACTTGCGGCCCGTGGGCCATTGGTGGCTCATGGAGCGATATTTTGTGGTCCCATCTTAATGGGAAAGTTCAATTCTACTGCAAGTACAAGACTCTTCTGAAGTGTTGTATTACAGTGGGAAAGTTATTTTTTTTTATTTTCACCATTTTTTTCTTCTGTATTGCATTAACTGCTAACCTTAACCCTTTGGTGATATGGCAGTGGTGTATGGAGCCAGAATCTCAAAAAAAGAACACATGTGTAACGTATTTTGAGAAGAACACACAAGCAACGCTTCAAAATACCTTTGTAAGTTGTCGTACCCGCATGCAAATCGTGCTTTTAATTTGTGAAACTACGTGTACATGAATAGGTATTGAGACTTGTCCTACGCAGGACCAGAATCGCATGCAGAATTTTACTACGTCAGTCCGTCACTAGCCAATCAAAAGTCTCACTTGTTTGCAGTCAGTCCCCACGAGGGTCCATGTGTGACATCACCAAACTGCACATACAACAATTCACAAATGTATCTCAGAATACGTTTGTAGATCCATGCTTACGATTGTGCTCTTTTTAAGACTATTGGGGGTCTAGTCTTGGACTGTTGGTCCTCAACTTATTTGAGTTTGACACCGCTGACATAGATTCATCCAGTCCAGTTCAGTTCAGTTACAACCTTCAAGAGGACCTCCACTGTGAGTTGGACGGCCCCGGACCACAGCATTGACGCGAGAACTTGGGAATCAGAAGCTATCCCAAGAATTCTAAAATTCCTACCCACTGGAGTCCTGGCTATCTGTTTTCCTAGTGATGTGTCAGGGGCTAATTGTTGAGAATTGAGTTATTGAGCTCCGTGCCCTTCTCCAGGCCCTGAAGGACTAACACAATACAAATAGCTCCCAAACACTATTGGAATTCCAGCAGAGTGGCCCTGACTTGGCCCAGCCATAATATTGTTCTAATAATTGAAACTCACAGGCCATCAAATATCATGCCATTCTCCTCAATTGAATCAGACAGAGTGGGGGGCTATGGGGGTTCGGCGGGGGTGTTTGCGTGCAGGACTCTGTAATGAAAATGTAGCAGGATTAAAAAAAAAAAAAAAAAAAACATTCAGTGATAAAAAAAAAAAAAACGTTCAGTGATTTGTCCCCTGGCTAACTTTTTATGAAATAAGGTACGCGGTGGTGCTGCGGTTCTGACAGGGCGACAACAAATAAACATGCAGACATTATTCACGACCGGTCACCTGGCTCCGAGCACGATGTTCCCGTTACGCCTCCCCCTCCACCTCCCCCCTGGACGGGGAGTGATAGATGCATCAGAACAAGGTAATTGGACGAGCAATGCAACTGGATGATTTGAAAAGGATTCATTGTGATGGTTCAAATTGAATAGTTGACAGAGCAGACACCCGGTGTCAACTGCCTGTCTGCCACACTCGGCTGCAGTCAATGCCGGGCATGATGAGAACGATATCATTGTCCATCAGAGAAGGCGGCGGATTACTTTTTACTGGGAGAATGCTGAGTCAGCGCGAGGAGCGGCGAGCGGTTGGGAAAGAAGAAAGCCTGGCGAATGGAGGAGCCAGATTAAAGTCAGAGGGAAAAAAAAAAAAAAAAACGCAATAAGATTGGAGATCATTTTAAAAATAATTGGAGCCGTAAGTGGCCTGAGTTGACTTGATCTGACTGCACACAGGAAGTTGGTGCTGTCACACCGATCCAAATGGGATTATTCAAATGTGTTCATGACACCTGAAGGCGCCGTTCAGCCCAGATGGGAAGGTTAAGTTGGGAACAGCGCCTTTCGTGAAAGAAAATGTTGACTTTGCTGTGCAAGTCAGTGGTTATTTAACTGTGTTCTCAAAGGTTTTTGGTCAATCCCAACTACCTCAGATGGGAATTGTCAAACCGGATCTGTACCATACCCTCTACACAAGTCCATCCATCCGTTTTCGCAAGCGTTCTTCACGACTACCACCCAAATCTATGGAGCCAGAATAGTCTCAAAATAGAACACACGCCTAAGCACAAACAACGCTTAACACATCAAAATACGTTTGTGAATTTTTCAAAATACGTTTGTGAATTTTGGTACATGCATGCGAATAAGTGCTTTTAATTTGTGTCCATCACCAGCCAATCAGAAGTCTCACTCGTTTGCAGCCAATCACATGGCAGTGTCCCCACAAGGGCCACTAAACTGCACCTGAGAACCAAGTTCACATCCTACAAAAATGGCATCTGGAAGCGAGCGTTCGAGTGTAAGTATGTAAGCATGTTGTAACATAATACTTCGACCAGTTCCAGAGATATTGCCCAACCTGTCAGAGCTCCATTCCCCACCAGTGGGAACGGCGCGACTTTTTAAGGAGCCTTACTTGAAGAACGTTGGTAGTCTTGGCTGGTTTGATCTCCAGGACCTAGCCTACTGTGACCACAAAGCATCCCTAAACTATCGCTATTCTCTGTAATATCGCTAATGGTTTTCTTTCGATAATAAAAATCCGATAACACAAAGTCTGGGTTTCGTCAGTTGCTGGAATCGTGTCTCGGGTCTTGAGATGTTCGCCTCAGATTGAGGGAAAGTGGCTTCATATATCGGTACTGGTTGATATCAGAAATTGGAAAATAAATGTTTGGACAATATCGATAAAATCAGATATTGCCAAAAGTCAATATTGGATATCTCTAGTTTTCCCTTTACATCTTCACCTGTTAGTTGTAAACTTGGTGATCAATCCTGGATTGGATTCCAGACCCAGACAATTAGATTCTATTAGTGATCAAACTGTTTAACTTAAAAAACACCAACCACAGGCGGAACACGAGAAAACGACAGTTAGAATTCCATGTTTTTCCGCATCAACAGCTGCGTCCTGGGGTCTGGGGTCTTTTTAAGCCTCATCATCAGGAACAGGTGCCGCGGCCACTTCAGTGTCTGGACCCGTTCATCACATTTCAATTTCTCTGCATTCATTTTCAAAGCCTGCTCTCCATCCAGACCCGTGTGGGTGTGGAGATAAAGTGTTGCATAAGGAAGGTGGGCATTTATGCAGTTCATCTCAGCTCCTTAACAATTCTGCGTTGGTTTCTCACAGCAGCCACTAAGTGCTATGATTGCCCAGATTAGATGTGCTAAGTATCCCAGCATCCCCTGCTCTATGCTGCCATTGTATACAATACACCCAAAGGGGGGCGTGAATAATAAAGACTTCAAATGACAAGCACGCAGCAGGGTTAATGATAAAGGCCAACCTGCCAGCGTGCAGCCAGTGAGTGGAAAGGACACGTGGCATGGGGTCACAACTCACAGTGGCTCCTGGCCAATAAAGGATCAGGACTCGAACGTCTCTAAAAAACTAAATGAGAGACGCTCCTACGCAATAACGTCTCCCGGAGCAGCTACCAGAGCCGGGGCTTTTATTAACCTGCTCCGTCCGGTTAGCGACGACAGAAACTAATACAGGGAAACGCAGCAGCGTCCCTGTAAACAAAACTCAGAATATGAGAGCGAGCCGTCTGCGGTTGCCAGGTTGTGAGGTTGTGGGTTTTCAGCATGTTATGCTCTCACTCCAGGAGCAGGGAAGGAAATCCAACCGCTGCAACCGCTCTATTGAAAAAATATCAGGTAAAGAGACAGAGACAGCGCTCCAGAGGCCAAGCGTCGGTTTGACAGGCAGCTCCACAGAGAATGTCAAATAACACCTGAAGCCATGCAACTCCAACAAGACGTCTGGGGTTTATCAACACGTCACACTGCTATTATTCATGAAGAATCTGGCAACAGACGGCAGCAGCAGCAGCAGCAGCGTCTGACGCTCACATCTATCCTGCATGATATTTACAAATATCTCTTCAACTTCTTCTAACCCAGGGAGGAACAAAGAGTCTTTGTGTCGAACACAGTCGTTCTAATTAGATCTGGCTCGTTGTGTTCTGACAGTCGTACGGCTTTTAGAGCTCGGAGTTAATTGACGGTGTAAATATTTAACAAAAATTGGATGTTGTGTGTTGGTGATTTGTTAATTTCTAATATTTTTTGTTTACAGATTCTACATCAGAACATGGATAAAAAAATCCTATTATGGTAAATTATACATTCATTTGAGTGTATAAAACTCAGGCCCGGGGACCAAATCTGGCCAAACTTTGTACTAGACTTGGCCCCCAGAACATAGTCCATATATACTGGCAGAAGTATCGTATAAGGATTGCACATGTATTTTTAATTGCCTCTTCTTCTTTTCCTCTCGGCTTGCACGTTTTTCAAGGGTTGCCACAACAAGTCAAGAATTTCCATCTCACCCTGTCCTCTGTATGGTCAACTCTGACTTCAACTACCTTCATGTCCTCCCTCACTGCATCCATCAATCTTCTCTTTGTCTCCTACCTGGTAGCTCCATCTCTAGGATCATTCTTCTACCCATGTATACCATCTCAATCTGTCTTCTCTAGTTTTTTCTCCAAACCTTCCTGTCTGTGTTGTCCCTCTAATCACCTCATTCCTGATCCTGTCCATCCTTGTCTCTCCTAAAGAGAGTCTTTTTTTTTTTTTTTTAACCAAAGAGTAAATATTAAAAAAAATCTGCTATCGACCAAAAAAGTGAAATCTACTTTGTAAAAATAGCCTAGTCAATTTAATGGATTTCTTTTATTTTTTTCCCAAACTGTGAAAAATACAAAACAGACAAGTCCAATACCAGAGCCATTGTTTTTTTTTTAAAGCTCTACTTCAGGAAACAGGAAACATGAAGAATTGTGTCTGAAAAAGCAGCGGAAAAATAAATGTGTCCGGCTGGTATAAACACACACACACACACAGAATCATCTGTTCATTTCAACATTCATGTCTTTTCTCTCTGCAGGTCATTTCCACTCAATCCCCCGTACATAGAAATGTTAGCTTTTAACTCCCAGAGAGAAGTAAAGTCCACTGCGTAAATTCTGTCCTAATTCAACTGGCCCTGCTTCAGGTTACTAATAAATAATGTCATTATCTGGGGCCGTGGTAAACACGCTGAGAGGGCAGTTAGGACTCTTGACTTACGGCCAGGTGATCAGCAGCAGCAGTTTGTCGGTTAGATTCCCGTCACTCTGTATCTCTGTCCTGTTTGCCTGTTTTTTTGGGTTTGTCTCTGTATGAGGTCCTGTGATTGCTGTGGTTGATTGCTGGGTTTTTCTTTCTAGTTGCCCCCCTTGCACTGCCTCCATTTCTCCAATAGATGATTTAAAAAAAAAAAAAGCTTTTTTCTCATTTATTTTATCAAATCTCCATGCGTTACTGGGTCTCAGGAACAGCAGTCTCCACGACTGCCACCCAAATCACACTGACCCATACTATGACTTACGTGGCTCCGCCCAGAACACAACACTCAATGGCAACTAGGAAGATTGCCATTGAGATTCCAACCTGAACCCTGTCAGACCCAAGACTGCTTCCTTACCCACTAAGCCACCCGTGCCTTACATATACATCCCTAAGCAGCCATTGCTAAGGTGTTTCTTAGATCTTACATATTTTTTTACATCGATAAACTGATTTTAATACATAGTTTGTAACTGCAGACCAAATCGGACCAATATTTTATAGCTCGGAAATTCTTCTTTTCCTTTTGGCTTGTCCCCTTTGTTCAGGGGTTGCTACACCGACTCAACATTTTCCATCTCCTCCTGTCCTATGTATCTTCTACTGTGACTCCAACGACCTCCATGTCCTCCCTCACTGCATCCATAAATCTCCTCTTTGTCTCCTACCTGGTAGCTCCATCACTAGGATCATCCTTCTATCTATATAACAGCTGCCTCTCCTGGCTCGGAAAGCTCTGATCATCTGCCTGGTGATTATACCTTGTACAACTTAACATGTTTTCAAACTATACTTGCCCTCACAGACATGTTTACTTGTCTCTTTACCCTGAAGAAAACCAACAGAGAAAAAGGCTTCACTACTGTCGCTGTCCATGGTGCTGAACCCCAGCCCTTTAGTTTTTACCTGAACGTTTAGTTACAAAGGAAAGTTAACTGTAGAAAATTCACTTCTTCCTGACCAATAAACCATATTTTATTTCCATCCACGTGTTGTCACCTCATTTCTTTGTGTGTTAAGAAACAAAGTTATAATATTACAATGACTTTTAGACGGTAATTGACAGATGAAATGTGGTTTTACTGCCTTATGCCTGAACAACAAATGACTACTTTACGGTTATGGCTGTACATAATCATGGCTAACTGCATTTAATTCCGCAGTTCCAACCTCCCCAAACACCGGCCCCGACACAGTCACACTAATAGCTTCCAAACTCTACTGCAGAAACTATATTGTAATTCAGACGCAACTCTATTATTTTCTCACTGAACCAAGAAGGAAGGTGAAATACACAAGGTAAAAAATTCTGAACTATAGCAACTGGAATAAATCTGCTACGTTGCATTTCCAGTGTTGGGCCTTGTTACGCCGTTACATAACAAAAGTACTTTTTTCTATAACTAATAACGTAACGCATTACTATTCCCTTTCAGTACCGCCGTTATTGTTACTTTTATGTTAAAGGGCTCGTTACTCGTTACTATCTGTGGTCCAAATGGACAAGGCCATGATTGGTTGACATAGATTTCAGGCTAAGCCAATCAGAAAGAGACCTGGGCGGGTCTTCTTGCCTTATAGGGAAATAACACACCCACAATTGAGACCACGGCAAGTGTCAAGTTGAGGTTACGATAAAGATTCCTGTCAAAATGTCTAAACATCTATTTTGTTTTTATTGTTCCACTACATTTCATTGTGATAGTTGCTACAGAACACAAGACTAAATTTTTTTTATGCGTTTTTAAAGTAAAGTAACTAGTTATTAGTTACTCTTATATTTAGTAACTAGTAATGTAACTAGTTACTTTTTCAGAGCAGTAACTAGTAAAGTAATAAGTTACTTTTTTAAAGTAACTTCCCCAACACTGTGTTTTTCTCATACAATGTCCCTTGATTGTACACGTCCCCCCCATTTTTAGAACCACTGATTAGGAAAAAGAATCTTTAGGACAACATATGGTTGTGTCTTCAAGACGGATGAATTCATCTGATGCTGTGTTGCCGGAGCTGAGGAGAGTCTTTTCAGTTAGTTCTGGGCCTCAACACGTCGCCCTGAGGAGGATTTTCTCCGTATATAGATGAAAAAAAAATAAGAAAGCAGTGGCGTGGGTACGAAGTCCCGCTTGGATTAATTTTATACCAATCAATGCGTCTGAATGGTGGAGGAGATTAAGTTGGACGACTGCAGCGTCGACTCTTCCTCCAACATAAAGATCCAGCGTTGTATACAAGGATATTTCGCCGTTCCCTCTGATCACAGCGGATACTTTGTTGCAGTGTGGTTAAATCTTTTGTTATGTATTTGCTACGCCTGTGCTTATGACACAACCAAACCACATACGGCCTCTTAAAGTGGCCTTTGAGCAGAGTCTACTCTTCTAAAGTAGAAAAAAAAAACCCAAAACTTTCATTTGCCAGTTCTGTCATGTTTTTTTTCTTTTTTTTATTTGTTTACCATCGTCCTTCTGCGGGCACTTTGTTTTAATTGTCTGCTTTACATTTGCTCTCTGGAGGTGCACTCTGCTAAATTAACAACACCTTCATCATCAGGCCTATTTCTCAAAGCTTCCTATACCGGCACCGGTCCCCACTTGTGTCCTATTACAGTAATAGCACACTCCTGCTGCAGAGGTGTGATTAAAAGCATTGTGTCCGAACCGTGTTCACATGTTGTTGTTGTCCGCGAACTCCGTCCCTGACGGTGAAGCTGAAACCACTGTAGCAATGCATCAAATGCAGTCAGAGCTCCGGCGTCCACCCGGATTAATTCATTATTCCAAAAACGTCCACCTACTTTGACTCAGACACCACCCCGACGGCTGTACTCCTTAGTGGCCACGCCTCTCAGGTTGTCACTGATCCAACCTTACTCTCCTCCTGGTGTCAACTCCAACATCCAGACGCCCGTTTCCCGCCTTAGTGAGTCCTCCAGCTGCAGCAGCCGCCGCTGTGCACGGACTCAACAACCGCTGACCTTGACGGTTCGGCTCGGCTGCTGTTATGATTAATGCCTTTACAAGACCAGAAGCAAGTACTGCTTTACCTGCCCGGCCAACATATATCTTCTCACCCACGTCATTCCCAGTTGATGACAGACAAACCTAACCTTCTTTTCTCCCCCCTGCTGCAACCGAGCTTTAATCTCACCCCCGTACTTGACACTGATGCAGGAATAAGGAGTGGAAAATAAAACGGAGCGACTTTGCACTCGTTTCCGTCTTCTGTGTGTACTGTAGCGTGATCAAGCGCGTCACACAGGACTCATCTGGAAGGCCTTCGTTTGGTGCGGCTGTTACCTGTACGGTTTATACCCTGAGGAGAAAAAATGATTTCTTTTCTTTTCCTTTCTCTTCATTGTGAAGGCAAAAATCCCTCAAGGACAAATAGACTGAGAAGAAAAGCAGGGCTGCCATTATAGGAGGCCTGCACACCTACCAGAGTACAAAGCAAAACAAAGCGTTCCAGCCATGAATCAGTGCAGATAGATCTCACACAAAAATCCCAATATGTGACGGGATTAAACCCAAGTCTTATAATACAAACAATGGACTCCTGATAACTGCGTTCCTTCCAACTCCTGACAATAACATTTGTTTCGTTCAGTGATACCAACTGTCTTTTTCATATAGATTTCCATTCCTCTGCGTCAATACGTGTGAAAGGAAACAAAAAGTGATTTACAGTTTTGTTATCCAGACATTGCTGTTTTTTTCCCCAATGAATTGTAGCATTTCAATAACAATGCAATAATTTGATTCTATGTCAGTGTTTTTATGGATGTTAATGTTGCACTGTATTAGTAACTGTATTTTGAGGAATCGTAGTTTTGCTTTTTGTTATTTTATTTTACCTTTTTTTTATGTCCTGGGTTACTAAGACGGGTTTAAATGACAAGAAAAGTTACCACAGGGATAACTGGCTTGTGGCGGCTAATCGTTCATAGCGACGTCATTTTTTGATTCTTTGATGCCGTCTCTTCCTATCATCAATCGTTGGATTGTTTACCCACCAATAGGGGACATGAGGTGACTGTAGACCGTGGTGAGACAGGTTAGTTTTACTCTACTGATTATGTGTTGTTGCGATGGTCTAAACTAATGTTGCAGTGAACTTGTGATTGTTTTTGAGTGCTGTGTGATACATTGGTCAATCCATCTGCACTTCTTGGGTGGATTGAAGCAGAGGAAATAAATCGATTACGAACTCCATGGTCACGTAACACATGTTGTTCAACAAAGTAGCGTGAAATGACTTTACTTTCAATTATCATTTCAAGGAAAAACAAGGTTATATCTCAATGCCCTGGAAACAAAGACTAGTCCAGAAGTATAGACGTCAAGAGTAAAGGACTCTTCTTCTTTCGTCTTGTCCCTTTTTTCAGTGGTTGCCACAGTAACTCAACAATTTCCATCTCACACTGGACCTCCATGTCCTCCCTCACTGCATCCATCAATCTCCTCTTTGTCTCCTACCTGGTAGCTCCATCTCTAGGATCATTTTTCTACCAATGCATCCACTGTCTCTCCTCTGAACATGTCCAAACCATCTCAATCTGTCTTCTCTAGTTTTTTCTCCAAACCTTCCTGTCTGTGTTGTCCCTCTGATCACCTAATTCCTGATCCTGTCCATCCTTGTCTCTCCTAAAGAAAATCTAATTTCTTTAATCTTTAACTCCTCCACCTCCAGCTCTGTCTCTGTCTTCTACCTATTCCTCGTGTCTCTACACCATCCATCAAGGCTCGTCTCCCAACTGTCCTGTAAACTCTAAAGTAAAGACCCCATAGTGTAGGAATATAGTATTTCTGAATTTATGAGAGTGGATCGCAGAACAAAGTATAGAAAAAGTATATTTTTGTTCTCACCTTTACCAAGCTGTCACAGAGTCTATATATATTATTGACTACATTCTCTTTGTCTGAAAGAAAAAAAGCTGTGACGTCCATTAAGGTAAAAATGTTTTTGTGAATTTGGCCTTTCATTGATGGAGCTGAACTATAAAGTACTAAAAGTTGGTTCAACGCTCACAGTGAAATGACAAAATCACAGCTCTGTCCTCAAAATCAGTCATTTTAACATTGCCTTAAAAGCCCAGCATCACTGTCCTCACGTCAATGTAGCCCACCCCCATAAAAATAGGTCTTTTTGTCTCATGTCACTCAAACCTACACCTACGTCTGTCTCTCGGTTTCCATTAAAGTTTTGTTTTCTGATGTTGATGATGCAAATGAAATCTTTCCCAAAACGCAGCTCTGCTCCCACTAGTGGTAAAGGTCAGACGTTCAGCAGTAAAGCGTCTTAAGCACAAAAACAGGGTTGACATTTTCCGTCAGTGAACCGCTGTTCCATCTGTGCACTCCATGCTGCCGTCTTGGGTTGAAGTGTTCCATTTTTACATGAGACGCTCCAGAGGACCCTTTGACCAGATGACAGCAATTGTTGGCTTCGCTCTTTGATGTCTTTGTGATGCATATTTACTGTTTGGAGCCAAAGTACTGCAATCATCTAAACATGTTTTTTCCTTTTTTTTTTTCCCCCCCATCAGTGATACAGCAGAGCTCGTTCTGCACACTGTGACACAGCGCTGTCCTGATGAAATTGATTTCCTAATGTCACAGGTTTTGTTTTTTTTTTTTTCTTAAATGTCATGTTTATGTAACATAATGAGCGTTGTTCTTGTTTCTGTAAAGTTATAGATGAAAGAGAAGGACGAGTAATTAAGGCTGCATTAGCAACCTGGGGTCAAGTCACTGCGGCAGGAGGAGACGGAGACTCGCTGTTCCCGAGTGTGGAACAACTCCAGACGATTCAGACGCAAGTTGTTGGATTTAATGGGAGTCTGTCAAAACAGAGTTGAGACTGACACGTCATGTCGCGGCACAGCAGCCTTTCAACACAAGAAGGTAAATTCATCAGGAATCGGCAAAGATTTTTTTATTTTTTTTCATTCTCTTAATCAGGGTTCTCAAACTCGCAGCCCGTGGACTATTGCGGCCCGTGGAACGATGTTTTGCAGTCCCCACCTTGATGTGAAAGTTGAATAGATAAAGATATTTTATATATCTGTGCTCCACATTTTATGTCAAATCCTATAGTTATCAAACCCTGATGCACAGCCCCCTTCTGGTTCACTGCTGTATTACACAGAATCTATGGGAAACTGTTTTTTTTTTTATTATTTATTTATTGTATTGAACACTGAGAGCTGACGCGACCTTCGGTGGCCCTCAACTTATTTGAGTTTGAAAAGCCTGCTCTAAATGGTAAAAGAAGACAAACTGAACCTCTTGAACCAGATTTCAAACCCACATTTGGAAACAGAGGAAGATCTAGATCCAGCATAAGTTTTGAGCTGCATTCCAAAAAGTTTTATTGCGGGTTAAAAGCAAAAGTTTTGACCCTCATTCCACAAAAAGTCCTAAATGTTGCTGTTGCTTGAGTGACTTGTCAAAGTCAAACATTAAGACTAAAATGCCAATATACTAGCAGAAGTATAAGGATAAACATAATTATTGACATAATTTGGACAAGTTTGGAGGACCTGAATTAAAAACAAACGGGCCACATCGGGGCCCCTGGACCTTAGTTTGATTAAGTTTTAGATTAAGAAATAGGTTAAAGGCTTTGGAAAAGTATGAAAACACACTGTTTTTTGTTTTTGCCTTGTTTTCAATTCTTCTTTTGTGATAATATTTTTGTTTGGACAGAAGATGAAGTAATACTGTACAGTATAAAGATATTTATTACCGCCAAAAACTTCTTTCTGATTCAAGATACTAGGCTTGATTAAAGTTTGTGGTAGTAAAGAGTGGATCTGTCATCTGCCTGCAATAAATGCAGTTTCTGGTTGCATTCTTTTGGGGCACTGGTTACCACTGAAGTGCAGTCAGAATGGCAGATGGGTGCCCAAATCCACCCACTGTTCAAATTTGGTTGTGAGCAGTTGTGTGGACAGTTTGGCAGTTTTCTTTCCTTCCGTTGGACCTGTCTGATTGGTTGCGGCAACTTCTACCAACAAAGAGAGACAATTTACAACATAAAAATTCATCAACTGCGGCAAAAAGACCTGAAGTATTTAAACACCACAGGCTCCTGCGGCAGGAAGCAGCCATTAAACCTCTAACCTGCAACATTAAGATTCACAGAAATCATGAATCAATAACAACATCCAGCCTCAAGGTAGAGAAAGTTGTTAAAGACGCAGTAATAGCCGCGACATTAAAGGGCCTGTTTGTGATGTTTTATTTTCAAGGCTTCGCTCCAAGTCAGCAGGATCCACCTGCGGTATTAATCAACACTTTCTGAACAGTGGAGGTTGGAAGGGAAACATCTAAAGGGGACGGTAAAGAGCTGAGCTCGGAGAAACAATAGTCCAGCGGCTCAACCCTGCCTTGAAGAGACAGACATTTGTTGCAGTGTGTCTGGCAAGAGCGGCTTAAGAGTTAATTTCCTGGCAGTGATTTGTGAGAAAGAAGCAACAACAAGCTGCTGCAGACTGGGGCGTGAAAGCCATTACTTCCATCCTTCAGTCCCTGACATTAATAGGATGAATAAATGGCTTTGTTCACTGCTTAATTTGGATCAATTCATCCAAATGGCACCAAAAAAATAAGTAAATATTCATGTCAGGTCTCTTTTCTGATAGTAGAAGACAAAGAGAAGTCACTCTGCCTTTGCTTTTTCCTCCCTCTGACTCAATTCCCTCAATGGGCTCATACATCAGTTCAGAACTAAAATGACTCCACAAACACTCCGTGATGGGAACTAAGTCAGAGCCGGAGTTATTTTTAAGTCCATTCACCGTCTTCACAGAGGAACTTGTCGTGTCTTATTTTATGTCCATGTAAATCAAAGAAAGAATTTTTTTTTCCACCCTTAAATCTACAGCTATTCTACATTCTCTAGATGAACTTGTAAAAAATGCAATTTTCAAACACACCATTTTATGACAGTCGGCAGAAAATACAGTATCATAAAGTCCCGGGCAATCAAAGAGGAACACCACGGCAGGAAAGACAGAGTCTTCACTTCATCTAAGGTTGACATTAAGAATCAAAAAGGAAGTTTTGAAGCGTTTTTTTTTTTCTCTTCTTCTTCTTCTGGGGCAGCTTGTAAATATAAAACAATAAACCTGTTTTTATTTGCATCTTTTTTGAAAATTGTGCTGCTGCCTGGGATTTTTCTTTTTTTTGTTTATATTCTTTATTGGTGACGATAAAGTCTTACTCTTCATATCCTTGCAAATGCTGATGTTACAGGGTGGAGTTCTCACTCTGCTGTTTTTGTCAACAAATAATAAAAAGTTCATTTTTTGTCCACAATACTTTTTGTGTTTTTTGCAAAATAATTTTGTTATATAACAATATGTAAAAATCTATCTAACCCATCTATCTTTTTAGTTGCATTGTGCTTTACTGCCCCCTGCAGGGCTGGAGTGAACATCAGCACAAACAGTGCAGAATCTGGGAAACTACTCTGCCTTTTCACCAACCAAAAACCAAACAAATTATGATACAATAGAGAACCAGTTATCGTACATTTTAACAAACTGAATTTCTATATGAGTCGCTGCCACCTAGTGTCTGGAGGGTTGTTATTCAAGCATTATAGCAGGTGTAGAAGTCTGTCCGTCCACTAAAAACCTGTCATGCGTTCCTTGCAACCTATCGCTCCACTTTCTCAAAAGATGGGGGACAAATATGTCCTTCTGCTGCACATACTGAGGGGTTGACAAGAAAGAAGATGCTGGAATGTTCCGTGTAATTGTTCTCCAGGCGGAGGAACAGTGCGGTTCTCCTGATAATGCACTGCCATGATGGAGAAAGAATCTGACCCTGGCTGTGTTCAAGTGTCAGCTGAACTACTGTGTTTATACCAAATGGCCTCAGTGCCCAGATGACAAGCTCTGGTATTACTGCTTAACCAACGTCCAGCAGGGAACACCGGCCGGATCGAGAGGTCACAAGCACACGGGCCGAGGCTCAGCACTCAGCGGAGCCCGACGGTTATGTGGAAGCTGGGAAACAATCACAGAAACGTACGGGGAGCGCGGCATTTTTGCTGAGGACGACTGTTTACCCGCAGCACAAGTACAGTAGCCTAGCTCCCAGAATCCCCGGCCGAATTACCAACGTCGCCACCTTCAGTTCAGTGGATGTACATAAAAGCGAAAAGCGGAGTCACTTACAGCACACAATAACTTTGACAGTTCAACAAATCAATGCTGAATCACCCACCGCTGCCTCAGCTCCCTGACGGAGGTGATTTTGATTGGATCTAAAAGTATTCTTCTGAAGGCCTGAACGCTGCGCGTACGCTGCGGCATCGGAGCGCGGAGTCGATGGGCAGCGATCACAGAGATAGAACAGATAGACATCAAAGGTCGGACATATAAACCCAGTCGGTGGTGAAATTTCTTCACAGCTGCTCTTGGCCGACCTCCCTTTTTAAAGCTGTTGGCTGAGAGGAAGAGTCTCACCTTGGGTTTTGGCAACAGAAGCAGCCATTGTTAATTTTTAATGCATTTGGAAACTAGTAATTAAGTTCCCCCCCAACGGACTGGGAAATTGACATGCTCTAGAGAGTCGGTGAGTAATTATATTTGTAAAGAGCAGTGATACTAGATACTCCCCCCTGACTAGGACTCATTACACATCTTTAGAGATGCTCGGCAACTAGTCACAAGCAAGTCGGTGGTCTCGCACTTTATTTTTTGGCCGATATTTAGTCTTACTTCTCATAATGGAATCATGAATGGACCGAAAAGTCACATGATAAAGACTGGCCGGTGAATACAGAGTATTTGTTGATTATTTTGTTCTTCCTCGTACTGGACTTTGTTTCTACTTCAGCGGTTTAATTCTCGCTTATGTGACTTTTTCTCTTGGTGAAATGCAATGCAATTAATCATCTTGAAGGGTGTGTGCATGTAAATATGTGAAGTACGATTGATATTTAGTCTTTGGCTTTTCTCAAGGGTTGCCACAGCAAGTCAACAAAATCCATCTCACCCTGTCACATTTTCCAACAGTACCCAGTAGGTTAACAGCACTGTTGGCGGTCATTCTTAACCCAGGCCTTGACCGATACGGTATAAAAATCTGATATTTAGCTTTCACACTTACAAAATAATGTATTTTCCGGACTATAAGTCGCACCCGTTCCCTCCAGCTGGCAGGAGTGGTGAAAAAACAAACGTGAAATTATATATTTTGGTCTATAACTCGTAAACCCAGCCACAAAATGTAAAAAAAGTTCTAAAAAAATAAGGGTAGTTGGAGTTACTGCAGTCAACAGTGATTTGGTGAGTTTTATTCAGTTGCTCCTATCGTGAAGAAACCAATCGTCCAGCAGTTCTCTGCTCTTGTCTTTGTCTCCAAAAATCCTTCCAAACTGCTGACATTGTTGACCCACTTCAAATAAACTACCTTGAGGACAATGAGACGCTGAACTGTGGGTGGGAAACACACTGGTGTGGAGCTGGTCTCAGTAAAAAAAAAATCAAAATAATAATATAATGGCAAAATTAAATGAAATTCCTGCAGTATACAATGACTGCTATGTCTTGTGGTAGACTACTACCATAGATGTACGATATTTACTTTTCTTTCGATCCTGTCGGAACATCTAATCTAAGGAAGGAAAGAAGGAAGGAAGTAAGGAAGTAAGGAAGTAAGGAAGGAAGGAAGGAAGGAAGGAAGGAAGGAAGGAAGGAAAGAAAGGAAAGAAAGCAAACTTGTCATCTCTGCTATTAACCCCTCACCAAAGTGAACAGTGGGCAGCTTTATCGCCGTGGGGACGATGCCATGCTCAGTGGACCTCAGTCGTAACCTGGCAGTTGGTGGATTCAAACTTCGAACCCTTCGGACCCTGTCCGGATCTTTACCCGCTAAGCCACCGCTGCCCCACCGATAATATCGATCCCCCGATATAATGGGACCTCCCTGGTATTCATATACTCATAAATGTGATGTGATACCTCACGCTCTGTATTACTCACTCCTCTCCACACTCCTTCTGCTCTGCCTGACCACAGTGCTGTTCCCAGTGCTGTATATCTCTGTGCAGTGATTATCATGCGCAATGGGTCAATATGTAATTAAACGTAAAGTCTGAAATATGTTTCAGATCCATCCAGACTGTAAAAAGGTTGAGATATGAAAGTTTCTAAATAGGCTCCCGGGGGGTTTTGTTCTCCATCCTTTGAAGCGATAATTACAATTACAGCAGTGTAGGGCTAAGAGTGGCACGAAGATGATAAAACAGCATGAGAAAATGATTGGACTCCTCTTAAACTGGAACAGGAGTGGCTGCAACTTGACACATCAAAGTGTCTGGATGGAACTGACACACGCCCGTCTCTCATGTTGCGCTGACCCCCCTCCCCCGTCCACGTCCCCCCACTTCTCCAGTTCGTCATCTTTTTTCTTTTTAATCTCGGAGTGGATCGTGCGCGCGTGTAGAGTCGTGTGCGAAAACCACCAAGGGGCGAATCCACCGAGTCTTGTCTCTTGGAGTAATTCCAAACAAATACTAAATCTATACTTCATAAAACGGCGAGCGGCGTTTCTCGCTTGTTTTGCTCCATTTGAGTGAAATTCCAATGATTGCAGTCTGAATGAAAATCCTGATGCCAAATAAATGATGCCATGAATAAGAAATTACTCAATGGAAGGAAAGAAAAAAGGCGTCCGTCACCTACGTCAGGATGAAAAACGTTTGATTCCTCCCTACCACCAATGCCCCCCGGACGGCTAGCAGCCCGTTGCCTGTGTGATAAAAGCACAACATTGACACTGTGGTGCATGTTCCAAATATGCTGATAGCATTATTAATGCCACGTTAAGATTACCCGGATCGTGGGAGAGCGCTATTAGTGTCAAAATCTGGAGGTGGGGTTGTCTTGTCTGCTTTAATTTTTTACTAATTATCTCGTCTAATTCTCTCTACCCCCCATTATTTCCTCAACCTCTGAGCAGACCTAATTAAGAGAGCTTTAATTTTTCTAACAATATTTATATATTTAATTATTTACCCCTCATTTCATTATAAAATGGATAGCATGCTGGTAATTTCCTCTCGGCGCCCCCTGCCAAATGTCAGCTTATAGGGCGATGGCGATGACGTCAGCTATTGTGATATATGTTAATCAATTTCTTTTATTTTATGCTTACATTGGCCACATTTATTAGAAAGGCTTTTTTTTTTTTTGTGAGAGCGCTTCGAGCCACGACGTGGCCGTTATCTGATGGTTGTCTCTACAGCCGTGACGATTGTTCTGAGACAGAAGGAAAAGCTGAGCTTCTTCTTGAAAATGTTCTCAAACATCAACCTTGAACAGAGCAGTGGAACACAATCAACTCGATGACAAGTTCATCCACAACAGACCTGGGCAAACTAAGGCACGGGGGCCAGATGTGGCCCGTTTGCCGTTTCAATCCGGCCCGCTCAACTTGTCCAAATTATACTTTTAATTCACATTTTCATTATCCTTCAGCCTTTTCCTTGCAAAGTCAGCCTTTACCCAAAGATAGTCTTTAAGACGCTAAAAAAATTTAAACTGGAGTTGGGCAAACTAAGGCCAGGGGGCCAGATGTGGCCCGTTGAGCTTTTTAATGCGGCCGGCCATCCTTGTCCAAATTAAATACTTTATATAGAGTATTATTACACTTTTGTCTTTTCCATGCAATACCTGCATTTCTTCAGTAGTTGTCATAATAAATGCTATAAGAAATGTAGCATTTTTCATTTTATACGTGACTTTTTTTATCTTAGTTCAAACAAATGCTCCATCTTTCTGCTCTTGACTCATCCTAGTGTCCAATTTTAGGATAGGCCCAAAAAGTTTGCAGACGCCTGATCTAAACATTTTGCCTTTATTCAATAATTTACTCATCATTTACAGTATTTTGGTTCTCGCAAATACTCAATCTTTCTGATCCTGATCTGGTCCATGATTTTAGTGCCACCTGTGGCCACCAGGCCCGATCCAGAAACGCCTGTTTATTGTTTGTTGGCCCTCGTGCGATTTGATTGCGTGTTGCCACAACCACGGTGCATATTAAACCCTGTTGAAGCTCAGCTCCTGTCAGCATCTATGGACAGGCTTTGGTTTCTCCACAGCAGGGGCTAAACAGTGATTGGACGAACTGTATAAATGAGAAAGATCTAAACCCAGACTTCCACTGAGAGTCGACACAGAAGCTGCAAAGTCCTTTTGAAAAAGACACCAGAGATTTCTGTGTCAATACCGTGCAGCGTTTACCAGAGATGTTTACAGAAAAACTGCGGCGTTTACACAGTGATATAAACCATTTACATTTGAATAAACACTGTAAACAAAACGTTCCAGCGATCAAGCTTTTTTTTTTTCGTCTTTTTTTTTTCTTGTTTGTGTAATTATTTTGTTTCTTCATTCAAGTTGTTTGTTCTGAATTTACATTTAAATAAGCAGGGCCTTCGTCTGGTAGAACAACGCGTAATGGAGTAAAAAAAGGGGTAAAATCTCAGTTTTCAATTTGCGGAACCTGTCCCGTCTCTACAAAAAAAAAATCCGGGGAAAAGCGGTGGTCTACCAAAAATTCACTTGAGTCATAAATTCTCCAAACTAAGCCGCTCTCGGGACATCACAGACTTAAGCAGGTGTAGATTTTACTGGGTGAGCCTTTTGTTAAGTAGCTGCAATCTGTTTTTCCTTCTGTCCCAGCTGGCAACCATAAGAGCCAGCAACTACCTCGCAGGCAGGTCGGTGGGAGCAGCAGCGCTCCTCCTCGCAGCCCTCCCTGCATTAGTGTCGATGATGTTTTAATACGGAGCAAAATTAACCCAAAAAAAAAAACTATCACGTCCATGCAGTTTGAGGGCAATTCATTCAACAATATTGACAAAAACTTTGAGTTTCACGGAGTGAAGACGCGTCATTACCATTATTCATATTCCGGGGTTATACCATTCAGACTTTATGAGTGGAAATCTGCAGACAGCTTCTTCTTAATTGGCCCATCATGGTCTGATTTCTCTCTGGCCTTGGTTTTATTTGCTTTATACGAGTGTGTCTGTAATAACAGTTTAAAGTCGTTCCACAGGGAGATTATCAAACCGCGCAACGGCGACGGACATTATCGCTCAACTACATGCATCACTTCTTCTCCGCTCATTTCTCAGAATGGCTGCCGGGGAGCTCACCAACACTGCTGCTTTGTGAGCAGGGTGTGTGTGTGTGTGTGTGTGTGTGTGTGTGTGTGTGTTCCTGAGAAAAACGGCGTGGTTTTTGGACAGCGGGAAGCCCATGCACCCCGCAGTGAGGGGCGTGTTCACGCATGATAGATGGCCGTTAAGGAAAATGTAGCGGCGGCGGAAGAAACATCTGACCCCTGACTGGAGTGAATCACAGTGATGGATTTGTATCAGGTTCCAGATCTTCTGCAGGAAAAGGTAGTCAACGCACCTGGTTGATGGTTCCATTGTCTTGGTGCCACCAAGGCTGAGGAATCAGCTTCTGGTCACCTGACCAACTGAGAATGTCTGTGTTGAAATTGCTGCGTTTACTTAGAAACCAGAGTTAGTTACTTAGTTGTTTGGATTCAATGTTGAGCACAAAGTCGTTAGGTCTGTGTCCTCGTCCTGCTGTGTCTGGTAATCACTGAGACTGGTGTCACCTGGTCCCCTCAGTATATATTCCCTTCTTCCTCACTCAGTCTTGTCAGATGTTTGTTCATTGTAGTTGTTCTACTGTTGACTGGTTGCTCTATGCCAGGGCTCTCAAACTTGCGGCTCATGGGCCATTTGCAGCCCAGGGAATCATATTTTTTCGGCCCCTTTTTTGATGAGAAAGTTATATTTATAGGGATTTTTTGTAGATTTGGAGTCATTTACTCCTGGTTTTGTTTTCTGTTTTTCTTCCTGTCCTTGCTCTGTTCCTGCCTGGTGTCTTTTCCCAGTGGTGTTTGATTTTTGTTCAGTTTTTTTGTTGCATTTGGTCCCTTCATTCTACACCGCAAACTAGAACAAAAGTATTGTCTACAACAGTGATTCTCAACCTGTGGGTCGCAGGCCTTTGCTGACCCAAAAAGGTAAAAAATAGAAATATTCTGTGTTTTAGAGGAGTCTGTCTCACACTCTTTAACGCTAGGTGGCGATAATGCCCTGCTATGCTAATTGACACCAGATAAACCCTTGCTCTTGTGTTTATTGTATATATGGACAGTTAATGACATTTTTGAGTCGTGTCTCATCCCTAAGGGATGATGTCGGTCCTGAAGTCAGACCAGTTGGGAAACACTTTAAAAGACTGTTGGGAAAATCCCCCTGTATCAGTGACATTAAGTAAAACCATGAAGCCGAACTTTGTCGTCGATCAAGTACGAGATTGGTCTAGCACCCTCTTGTGTTAAACTGCAGCACCACTCGATTATTCTTATTCTGCCGTGAAGAAGTCAGTTCTGCATAAAATGCCGTGCCTTAAAGAATACTCGAGAATTTTTGCTACTTTTTGCCGAAAGCTTATCATAACTAGTTATTTTCTAATTAAGATCGTGTATTTAGGAGACGTCAGAGTGAGATGGACCAATCATGAGCTGAACATAACTCTCATCTCCATCAAAAAGTACACGTGAGGATGAAAGTGGTGTTCTGCCTGTGATTCTGCCTCACTATTGTCCTTAATGTCCTGGAGGATGAACTCCAACCACTCCTTCACACTCCTGCTTCTCACGAGTGCAGTAAGTAAGGACGACTGTTTCCTCTTCTAAACTGCACATTTTCTTTCTCTTTCAGGAAGAAAATGACACGAAAAGACGGCTGATCACAGGTTGTACACGAGTAAACACTTCCACGTGCCATTTCAGAGCAAAGGCAGGAATTTTCCTTCCAGACATAGAATCAAAAACAATCAATATACGATATGTTCAGTCATCAATGGGCTATGGAAACACAGTACAGTAAAGTACATGATGAGTTTGTTTATCTGCAGCAACAGTACAACAACACAGCACATATTTCTTTTTCTTCTATTGTCACTACAACTGCAACTCATTCCTGTTAAAGACAGTATTGCAGCTTGTAGCGAGTCAACATTTTCCATCTCTGTCCTCTGTATCTTCTACTCTGACTCCATGTCCTCCCTCACTGCATCCATCAATCCCCCTTTTTGTCTCCTACCTGGATGCTCCGTCTCTAAGATCATTCTTCTACCAATGTATCCACTGTCCCTCCTCTGAACATGTCCAAACCATCTCAATCTGTCTTCTCTAGCTTTTTCTCCAAACCTTCCTGTCTGTGTTGTCCCTCTAATCACCTCATTCCTGATCCTGTCCATCCTTGTCTCTCCTAAAGAGAATCTCGGCATCTTGAACTCCTCCACCTCCAGCTCCGTCTCCTGTCTTCTGTCTATTCCTAGTGTCTGTAATCCATCCATCATGGCTGGTCTCACAACTGTCCCTTCACCTCAGCTGACTCTCTTCTATCTCAGATCACTCCTGTTTTCTCCAGTTGTTCCATCCTGACTCTATTCTTCTCCTCAGTCTCCACTGCTCTGAATATATTCATATATGTATTGTTTTAAGGAGCTAAAAACATTCCCCACCACAACTAGATGGAATCGTCCTGTGAACCAACAAGTCTAGCACTGCTGCACGAACCAGAGCGAGAAAAAAAAGAGTGGTGTAAAGACAGACGCAGGAGGTGCTAAAATATTCCATGTAAGATTCATATAGATTATTTAGGGCAGCAGTACTTAAAAAATGGCAGTAAAAACTTCTTTGAAAGAATGTACTGTATATCACAATGTAACTAACTTTTTATTTGAATTATTGTTACTTAAAAAAATTCAAAGTTTTTACTGATTTGATTTGTCGGAAGTGTACAGCTACATAACCAAGCAGCTCCTCAGTGCCCTGATACAGTTTACTGTTGCTTCAGTCCTACTTTCTGAGAAAAAATGATGATATTTCCAAAGGTTCTCCTTCATCCGTTGGTGAATGGCTAATTTCTGAAAACAAATTACAAACCACACGTAGAAAACAAGAAAAAACAAGTGTGCCACTGTCGCACCTGCAGAGAAGACCTACTCCAGATAGAATGGTTCATTTCTGTTGCCACAAAAACAACAGTTTCAGGTCAGTCTTATAAAAAAAAAAAAACAAGATCCATTTTTAGAACCCCAAAATAATTTTGCATAAAATCTCACCGACTGCACCTGTGCACCATGAAACCGTTGGTATAATCAGCATCTTTATTCTGAATATAAATAAATGAATAATTATTGAACTCACAGCGAAAACAATGCGTTTTTATACTGTGTATAAACAAAGCTGGACCAGTTCGGTGCAGTCAATAAATTTGTATTGCTCTCAATTAACTGGCATAACTCACATTGAGTCTGCTGACTTTATGATGTTGCTCTAATTATGCTGCCGCGGCTGAAAATGTTGAGTTTTACTATCGCAGAGGTTACGGCTGCTTTGCTGCCGACTCTACACCGACTCCGTCCAACTTCAACTAAAAAGGATTTAGTCAGAGTCTGTGATTCCAGGATATTACATCACTGCTATTTCCCTACTGTGAACATGAAAAAATGTAACTAATTTTTCTTGCTGGGACCCCTAATAGTAAGAAATCTGCACCCCCGCGGGGACCCGCACCGCACTTTGTGTGCTATATTTGCTTAAGCAGTGGTTTCTCAACTGGTCTCACTTTTTCCTGTGGTCATTAAGTTGTGACCTTTGAGAAATCTCTTCTTTTAACATACTCATTTTATTCAGCACTGTGCCTTTCAAAATAAGAGATTTTGTAAAATAAAACACATGCTCAACAGCTGATTCACATTATTTGGATTTTTTGACCAGCTGTTTGCGACCCATTCAGAATTGGTCCGTCAGCCACTTTTGGGTCGGGACCCACCAGTTGAGAATCACCGTTCTAAAGCAACTCTGAGAAAAAAAAACCATCAGCTTTTCTAACTAAATATGAGTTTACTTATAATAAATATTTGTGCCAACTCCCTCACGCCCCCGTGGAGGAAACAGCCTCCAGGTTCTTGCCACCGGCACAGAAGGTGAGGAACAGACTAACAAATGGTTTTGTGTCTGAACACGGGGTTTGTTGACAACAGCATTGTGCAGTACAACAGTATTCTTTATGGTGATTTTAAAGCAGCACTTATGTATATACTATATATATGGAATTTATATATCTATAGATATATTTACATGATACTTGTGAGATTAGAGACACTAGAAATAGGTAGGAGACAGAGATGGAGGTGGAGTTAAAGATGCTGAGATTCTCTTTGGGAGAGACAAGGATGGACAGGATCAGGACTGAGGTGATTAGAGGGACAACACAGAAAGCTAGAGAAGACACATTGAGATGGTTTGGACATGTTCAGAGGAGGGACAGTGGATACAAGAATGATCCTAGAGATGGAGCTACCAGGTAGGAGACAAAGAGGAGATTGATGGATG
>JAFBJS010001816.1:139517-178713 GCA_016785265.1 Paraplagusia blochii
GGAGGACATGGAGGTAGTTGGAGTTAGAATTGAGGACACAGAGGACAGAGATGGAAATTGTTGGACTCGCTGTGGCAACCCCTGAAAAAAGGGACAAGCCAAAAGGAAAGAGAAAGCAATATATAAATCCCATATTTGCATCATCTTCATGTATAAATAAGTCTTTTCTAACCTTTTCTAACCAAGATTTTTGTAATATTTTTGTACATTACTGACACCTGTGAATGGTTAATATATATAAATAATATATTAAATAAGTGAGTAATAAGTGATAATAAGTGATAATTTCTACATTTTGGTTTTATGCCTACGGCAAGAAGCATTTCTGTATATTTTACTGTTTCTACTATTTTCTATATTACTTAGTAAAATCTATTTTACATTATAATTATTACATTATAATTACATTATATCCAGGCATACAGCAAATAATATGTACATTTTCAATATCAATGGAACCGAAATAGACTCAAAGAAACAGTGACATTTGTCAACCCAAACAAATGTTACCTTCCAGGCCAAGTTCCCATCGACTGAATCAAACAGTTGCGTGAAAAGGACCAGAGTTCACTTTTTGCCTCCGACACCACACGTTATCTGAGCAGCAGGAATGTATTCTGAATTGTTGAAAGCCACTCATGGCGAACAACTCCGGGGTTTCACGTCTCAGAGCGAAAGGAGAGAAAATAAATGTAAAACAACACGGAAATTTCATTTCATATTCAGAGTGTCTGTAGTCGCAGCGCGGCGCACTGTAAATACAAAAGGAAATGTGTCGGGAGGAAAAGCAGCTGTGTCAGAGAGACGGATGGAAAAGGTACAAAGCTGGGATAGTGCTGCTAACAAACTCCATTTTGTGTTGCTGCAGCTGTTTCCATGGAGCCTGCTCTCCTTTTCTTCCCTTCTCTCCCTCTCTCTCTCTCTTCCTCTGTCACTCCACACTCTCCCTCCTTTCCCAGTCTCTCCCTCTATCACACACACACACACACCAGAGCGTCTGAAAGAGGATTCAGCTGTGTGAGTCAATCTGCAACCAAGCGCAACTCTGAGAGAAGCCCTCGTTCTCCCTCTAACAGACTCTTCTGCTCCCCTTCATCTCCTCAGCATCACGCCCATCTCATCACTTTCTTTCAACCTCATTACAATCATTTCTTAATTTATGCCGAACCGCAGTCACAACAGCAAACCAACACTCGGCGCCGTCAATTACCGTGTTTTTAAAACAGCGCTCACATCCGCCAGGAACACAGGATACGGTTCATGTACACACACCGGGCTGTGTTTTCCAGCCAGCCTCATTTGGAGTGTGTGTGTGTGTGTGTGTGCCAATCAGTGGCGCTCATTACACCCAGCTGCCCTACAAAGATGGCCTAGAAAAATGCCCTTGACGAAGAAAGTGGGAGATATATTAAAAAATAAAAAAGGAAGGAAGGCTTACCGAGGACTCCGACACGATAGTTGAGAGTGATAACGATGACATTTCCGTAGCTGGCCAGGACGCTCCCATCAATCATGTTGCCGGTCCCCTCCATGTAGGACCCTCCATGGATGTAGACCATCACGGGTTTGGCTCCGGTGTCTCGTATGTCTGCAAGAGTGGTCATCATTAAGGCACACACATTGTCGTCCACCCACTCCGATCAAGGGTCAGCACAAATTCAGACACGTACACCTCCCAGATACCAGTGAGAAGAGTTCCGTCTTCCAGCTGACGGTGATTATCTTTGTTTATTCTCTATCTTTAGGCTCAGTGAGAAACATCCCCCCCCTAATGCTCATGAGGCGAGTTTTAGACTCGATTATATTAATTTGCAATCCGAGCAGAAAACGTTCTTGCCATTTACTCAGATGAACTGAACTATTAAGGATTTTCTGTTTTGTTGCAGTCGGTTTGCGTTGCATTCCTGGAGGTAGCCACTCAGGAAGCCATTAGAGAGAATAAAGCGAGAGGTAGTCTGACACGTCTCTGAAACAGGGAGAGGGCCTAATCTGGCTTGACAGTGATAGGGAAAACGCAGCAGCTAATTACACACACGCTACCATCTGCCTCCTATTCATGCAGGCCTATCTCTGGGCAACAATTTATTTACCAGGCCCCCGCTTGGCCATGCAGACAGTTAAATTTGGGCTGCGGCATTGTTCAAATCTTTATTTTATTCTAGAGCCCCAGTTTGACACCGGCTGAAATTACACTTCAGCCAGATACAGCACGTCCAGCGGTAACGGTAGAAAGAAAAGAAAAGAAAAATCCTCATTTCAGAAATGGACTGAAGAACTGACTGGCCAAGAAGAAAAAAGGAAGAAGACGGAACCAAAAAATAAAACCTCTCTCTCATTTTCACTCCTGCTACTCCTGTGTTATGTGTAGCTTCACACCTCTCCCTCACTCACTTTGTATTTCTTTCTTTCACAGGGTCACCCCATTTTTTTCTTCTGTATTCTTTCCATTTCTGTCAAACTCCCTGTGAAGCCCCTGAAGCTCCAGGAATGGTGAAAATGAGAGAAGGTGAGAGGAAAAAGAGTGAGGAATTGAGATCAAAAAGGATTGGTTGGAAAAAAAAATTCTTACGGACGAAGAAAAGAGAGTAACAGTAAGAAAAAAGAGAAATAAAGATAAAAAAAAATCAAAGTAATTAATAAGGAAAGAAAACTAAAACCCATCAAAGAACATAAAGGCTTAAATTTTGTATTCGGGTTGCTATGGTGACCAAAAAAAAATCTCAAAAAGGAAGCTGAACGTACTCCACGTCCAGCACTGATTCGCGTACATCTGCATACGTGCGCCTCGTCGCTACGCTTTCCGTCGCATTAACAGCTGCTTAACTGCATTCACCATGCACATGGTTTTTATCGTAACCCAGAGCTCAGCCTTGAGTCACGGTGTGTGTGTGTTTTTTTTTTTTTTTTTTTATTCCTCTGGTTATTCATGGCCCTGTTACATTTAAAAGCAAAGCAATAACTTGAACATGATGTGGCCTTATTTACGGCTTTCTTTATCTCGCTGGTATCTGAGAAGGCGACGCAGTCAAACGTAATTTATAGCTGACACTTCTTTCTATGCACACACACTCACTTATCTTGAATAGCAAGAGGGGGGAATACGTGGGGCGGGAGAGCATGAGAGGTACAGGCCTGAGCGGGCGGGAGAGGGAGTTTTTGGGAGGAGGAGGAAGTGAACGGACGAGAGGAATAAATGACACTGTTCTACAAAAATGGGTCACAGATACAGAGAATGAGCGGGAAAGAGCGGGGCTGGAAATGAAGGAAAAATAAAAAAATTAGCGGTGTCATTGTTATCAGTCACCTCTTTTGTTGATTCACAGCCTGTCACCATGACAACAGTTAAATCCCTCAGAGTGTTACAAGATATGGAGGCTCCACTTGTTCTAATCTATTTATCGAGCTGATCTGATGTTGGGCAGGTCAGACTGGGCGGGCCGTGTCACGGAAAATCTGCATGCACCAGATCTCCATTGTGACTTTTTACCTTTGAAACCATCACCCACATCTGGACCAATCAGATTACACCTTTATCACTCACTGCGGATGAGGTAAACAGGCAGTTTATCAGCTGACCTCATCTAAAGTCATGTTGGTAACAAACACACACTGGCAAACACACGTGTTCAACGCATCGAAATTCAACATGAGCCCTTTGTGCTGGGGAGGAGATAGAGACACATTGATTAATGTACAGTCATTTATCTGCAGCAGAACAACATGCACAATCAGCTAGAACAAGGAAGGGGAAAAAAAAACAAACAAATACAAACTTTTCCACATGATTAGAAATGTTTCTGATGGAAATGTAGATGAAAAGTGAGGAGAACAAAAATAATTCATTCCCAGAAACACACACTTTCTTTTCCTCAGGACTCTCTGTCACACAGAGCAGTGTGGACATGCTGTGTCTACTGTTCACACCAAGACACTCACACCCCCACCAAGCAGCACGATATTGTATTAAATATGCACTGAGATAAAAAAGGGAAACATGACTGTCAATTATTAACTCAATTATTAGAACGCTGTCCGTTCTAAACAAACTGGATCGGCGTAGGAACCCACGCCTGAACACATCACAGGGTTGACTTTAGCAGCCGATGAGGAGGACAACCTTTCATCGCGGTTCCAGACTGATTGGAGGATCAGTGGGAGGCAGAACTCGGGCCTGAGCTGTTTCCCTGAGTGTTGCCTCGGCAAGTCGACCCCCCCAGGAGGGCTGGAAACATTCATTTTCTCCTTCTCTTTCTTATTTTCTCCTTTCCTGCTGTATCTCCAATTGAAAAACTTTCTTTTTTATTCACCCCTTCGTTGCATATGTCCCTGAAAACTGTCAGTAAAATTCCTGACATTGAAGATTTCCACGAATGTCCTTCATACCACTGAGTGGGACAAGACAAAGGTGAGAGGAGATAAGTGTTGGTGGCATTCACTGCGTCAACACTGGGTGAAACATGGCTGCTGTCAGCCGTGATCACTGAGGTCTGAGAGGTGGAGGGGAGCGGGTGCAGATGCCCTGGTGTGGCAGAACATGACATTCACCCGTGCTCTTGTCAGAGAATCTTCTCACTTTGGTTGTGACAAGTCCATTACAGGACCTACTGAGGAAGAGCGGGGAGTTTGTCAACAAAAAACATGTTTTTTTTCTTTTGTATAAGTATACACATTTGTTGCCCTTCAACCCCAGTAGGTGACACTCATGCACTCCCCATGTTGCTGTATATGCATTTCTTAACATTAGTATGGTGATGTAGCAACACCCACTCCAGTAGGTGGTGCACTTCACAACCCCTTACTTAGCCTTTGCTTTAAACTGAATCTGTGTTTTCTTTGTCAATATAGATATACAGTACATTTCTATTTATTGCCAATGTAGGAGCAACACTTTCAGTAGGTGGCACTCTTCAACCCCTAACCAAGGCCATACCTTTAGCTGAGATAGTTTTTTTCTCCCTAAATAAATATACAAATTTTTCGCCTGTGTAGCAGCATCCACTCAGGTAGGTGGCGCTCTTCGCAACCCTTAGATAACCTATGCTTGAAGTTTCTCTTCCAAAAAATATGTGTTTTAAGTGCCATTGTAGCAGCAACCACTCTATTAGGTGGCCCTATTGCAAACCCCAGGTAACTCATGCCTGCAGTTTCTGTTTCTCTACAAAACGATGTGTTTTACTTGCCGTTGTAGATGCACCCACTCCATTAGGTGGCACTCTTGCAAACCCATGCCTTGAAAATAAAGATATGGATGAACGCTCTTCTTGCCGATGTACAAGAAATAGCACCACCTATGGATCTTTTTTTCTTTTCAATAAATATACAATACTTTTTTTTGCCGATGTACCAGTAGGTGGCACTCTTAGCTACCCTGCACAAAGCTACCGCCTGCAGCTGAATCTGGTAAGACCGGACGTCAGAAAGTATAGAAATTTCTGGTTGATTCGTTTTCACTTATGAACAACCACAGAGGAGGGAGCTGCCATGAGAGTCGACAGCACACCTATAAACCTAATGGAAATAATGACCTTAGTGTGAAGGTGACTTCTCGCTGCCTTTGGCGTTTTTATGTTGAATATGATGTTGGCTGGCAGACAGAGCGCGGCGCTTTACTGAATGGAGGTAGATAGAGGAGACAGAGGATGGAAAGAGGAGCTGAGTGGGAGAAATAAAAAGACAAGACGCAGTAAGAAGCCTACAAGGCTATTAGCTAAAGCCCACAACAGCCGGCGTGAACCCAGTTGAGAGGAGGCAGTCGTGTCGTGCTGTCATCCTTAAGACTCACACACAGTTTTTTGTGCTCCCGAGTGAACGAGGACTAGCCATTAAATCTCTCTGCGAGGTCTGCCGTCCTTGTTTTGAGCCAAAGAAACTGACAGTGTACGATAAAAACACTGTGTGGGATTTAGGTTCACAGGACAAAAAGTGACGGATTCCATCCCTTCACCCTCATCAACATCTTTGCTCTTATTAAGCAACAGTCAAAATTTTGTGTTTTTTTTTTAAGAGCAGAGACAAAACTTCACAAAGATTGGATTAAAAAAAAATATCTACTGGCATAAAAGCTGCCTCTGCCCATGAACAACTGGCTGAAGAGCTTAACAAAGAAACAGCAACATGACTGGGACCATGGATCTGCATCCCTGCAACATCTGAGAGAATGGAACTGAGTGGGGAATGAAACTATAGTCCACGAACCCCACGACTCACCCATCTCACCCCCCTCCCGTAGTTGATTCTCTACACTCCAGGCAGCCTGAGCTGAGCCGAGAACTCCGCAGGAAGGGGATGGAGTCGAAGCTTCAGCAACGAAATTAATGGTAATACTGAGGCAGGTGGAGCTGAGCTGAGTGTGTGCGTGATGTCTCTGTCGGCGTTAGTCCACAGCTGGGAACATTTTTGGTTCATACCGTATATATGTGTGTGTGTTTGACTGATATTGCAGATGTGTGAGTGCACACTTTCATGCTGTGTAGAAGCATTACTCCTGATTAGCGCAGGAGTCTGGAGGAGTCGGAATGACAGAAAGACTAGTGCCCCACCTTGTGTGCAGAAGGTTTTTACTAATAACACATTTGTATTCATAAGACAAGTGCATTTTTGGAAATAAACAACCTCAACATGTCAAAAAGAAATAAGTCGTCCATAAGATCTGACAAGAGGACCAGGTCATGAGAAGATAGACTGAGTGTTTGTGTGAATTGAGATAGTAGGAAGGAGAACATACCCTTTGCCATTGTGATGCGCTTCATTTAACTCATCGCCAATGGGTTGGCAGGGAGTCCCCACTCACTGCTCTCATCACTAGGGGCCAGAGAGTGGAGACAGGGGCATGCATAGTGCACCTCAATTGCAACCTGGCAGCTAGTGGATTTGAACCTGGAACTCATCGTACCCAAGTCTCGCCTGGTAACCAGTCTTGGGTACTGGTTGAAAAACTTGGGAAAGGAGGGTTCCCAATTCTGGTTTCTTGGGAACCGCCTCGTCTTTTCTCTGGTTTCTTAGCCAATACCCAAGACTGGTTAATAAACCAGATTTGGGTACATGGGTTCCCAAGTCTGATTTCTTGGGAACCGCCTTTTTTCCTCTTGTAACTTTCTTAGATGGGAAGTAGTGTGTGCTTGTATGCCATAGTGCGGCATCTGCCAGTGTGCACACTTGCCAAATTATGATGGTTATATAAATTATTTGCATAATTTGAACAAGTTTGGCAGGCAAAGTTGAACAAGTTTGGCAGGCAAAGTTGAACTGTCAAACTGGCCGCATCCAGTTGTAGTTTGCACTGGCCTGATTAAGACATTTTGACTTTTAGAACTCCCTTTTGGATTAGATCGGATCTTAGCTAATCCAACAAGATCAATTTACCTGTAGAAATACCTAACATTTTTGCCCTGTTCTTCCCCGCTCTCGATGCTTTGTCCTCCTAGGGTACATGGCCCTTACTTTGGGCATCACTGCATTAATAAAATCCAATCAGAAACTGCAGAAAACTTTTTTTAAAAATAAGTGTCAAATTATAGTGCCATTCCTATAATCCTCCAGCACTTTAAATACCCCCTCAGACTGCCCTCCACTCTGAGTGTGTTTAAGACCCCACTCCGGTGTCCAAGTGTCTCTGCCAACACAGGGCACAATCAACCCAGAGCCATGTTCCACCCTCGAGACTCGGCTCCTCCAGCCTCACCTCCTCTTGTAACATGCTAGTCTTTATCTTACAGCAGCAGGTCGGTGATTGAAAGCGTGTGCTGGTTTTTACAGTGTAGTTACAGCTTCAGTAAAATCCAGGCCTGATTGTGGGGCACTGTAAATCACCACAACCTGGTGGACGTGTTCCTGGTACTGGAGGGGGAGCAGTGCAGAATTTGAATTCACTCACAGGGTTGTCGGGGCGTTGACTGTTGATCTGACAGACAGCCGAACGTAAAAAGGAAAGACAGCCGAACGGGAAAGAGGAGCAAAGAGACATAGCCTTCACAACGACGGGCAGATTGAAGGATACGAGGTGAGTTGAAGGTTCATTTAATTCAAGTTAAACATGTCTGGTAATTATACTCTTCATTCCTTCAATTCTGTTGTACCGCTTATATGCATCAGCCACTGAATCGGCCTAAAGGGGGCACTAGGGCAGTAACGTTTGTTTGTTAGGTGTGAAGTAGACACAAGATGCCAAGTAATAACGCATACATTTGATGAAAAAGAGATAAGTTATTGTTAATTTCAAAATTTTAAATAATTTTGTTGGCAGTGGTAGGCTAGTGGTTAAGGAAGCGGCTTGGTCCCGCAGGGCTTCCAATCCACCAACTGCCAGGTTGCCACTCTGGTACTTTGACCATAGCACCATAGCAATGTGATTTGGGTGGAGCCAGCTGCCCCTGCAACCCGACAACGGACAAGCAGAACAAGATGAATGAATGGATGAATGATGAATGAGTTCAGTTGAAAATGTTTTGCCTCTCACCCAAGAGGCTTGTTCTGTTCTTACTACTTGTGGGAGGTACAGGATTTATATGCCATGGGTGTGACTAAAGATAAAGTTTTTTTGTGTTTGCGCCTGTTGGGCGGTATGTTGAGGTCATCTGGGAAAGTGTTAAGTGTTAGACCCAGGTATAGACTTATCAGATTCCCCTAATAGTCATTAGGCGGATCTGATGGGTCATTACAATCCTCATCAGGGTGGCTTCAGTGGATTTGTCTTCTCGAGACAATTTTACATCCAGTTTAAACTCGTCAACCCTGACTCTGACTTGGGTGGCTGCGAACTTTCATAGTAAGTTAGTTATTTTTCAAAGTCCATTTATGCAGGAACTTGAAGCCTTTCTGGTTACTTCATCAAGAAGCCCATTATAAATTAGACTAAGATTTGCCTTCATTACGTGTAACATGTCACTGTTTCTCCTTCCCGCTGAGACCATTTAAGCAGCGTCCGTCATTCCGCCAACTTGTTTGTGTTGATGAGAATTCAGAAGGCAGATGGCATTTAGTTTCTTCTAAATTGGTACTAATGTGTCTAAAGTGTGCGAGAAAAATAAAATACCCTCCCTAAACTATTGCATCACCATGACAATGTGAACCCCACGAACCAGGCAGAAAGGTTCTCTTTATTTAGTACTCTAATAATCCCTTTGGGAAACTATTCGCTGCATTTAACCCATCTGTGAAACACCCCAATGATTAACACCAGAAACACAGGTGCAGTGGGCTGCACATCTGTTCCCCCGTCAAGTCGGCTTTAGCCATTTTGTTGCCCAGGGCAATATAATGGACCCGGCCTTCCACCCACATCACACTTTAATAGTCTTTTTCCTTCTCTTATGAGGGGTAGAGGCTTCACCCCTTTCCAGCAGATTGTGCTCTAAATGATCGACTAAGTGGTCAACGCCAAGAGTTGGTAAGACAACAGTGAGGTTTTGGTTCAATCCCTACAACACAAGGCCACAGGCAGCTTTTAAAAATCAACATTAAACCAAAGCTTTGCAGCAAAATAAAAAAATAAGTTTGAAAAAGAATTGTTTTCTGTTTTCTTTTGTACAGCATTAAGTTAGCCTGTAGCTTTAGATCTCCTTTCTTAGCTGTAATCCACTGTTGCCCAACTGGGATTCTAGGTTTAAATTCTACTTTCCACCAAAGTCTGCTCTTGGCATACGTGGATTGGATTAAACTTTTTTTTGGTGGATTTTCTAAAAAACCCTACTTAGAGTTGTAAAAGAAACTGAATTTAAATCAGCAGTTTTTAGAAATATCCAGGTCGCATACACTTATGTGGCAATCACTACAACTGCCACATCTGTAGTCAGTTTAATTACTGTGGGCAACAGATTAGAGGTTAGCTGATTCAAATTCAATTTCTATCCATCCCTTGTTTGGTACTGTACTGCTGCTGGAACTAGAATTTCCTGAAGGATACTCCCAAGAAACTAATAAAGATCTGTCTGTTTGTCTGTCCGTGCGTCCGTCTACTGATCTATCTACCTACTCACCTACCTACATACACAAGTTCCTATCTACCTACTGTGCCTACCTACCTACCTGTCTACCTCAGTACATACCTACCTACCTACCTACCTTTCTATCTATCTATCCATTCTGAACATCAACACGTTGCCTTCGACCGTGTCCACATGTCTAACAGCATGAACTTGTCTTCAAAGATGACTGCACCATTCACTTTTTTAACAGCTTGTCAATTATTCATTTTGTATGTGTTGTGCCAAGATTGACTCAGTGTCTCTTCAGTTCTTTAATAATAAATAAATACAGATTTCCATTATAGGAACAAGTCTTAAGGGTGACGAGGGAAAGGTGAGCAGCTCCAATATGGAGGGAATTAGCTCAGGATAGACGGACTGCCAACTGAGACAGCACGGTGATGCTGGGTTGAACAGACTAAAAGACGGAGGAGGGGGTGAATCAGGAAACTAGACAGAAGCTCTCTGAACTGAATGAAAATGGTGCATCAGCCGAAGACAGCTGGGCGGCGAGTTCCGCCTCTGATCTGGTTCTTCTCGGCCTTTGACTTAAACACAAACGATTGATTTTCATTGGTTAAAAATGCCCCTGCGGCGTTCGTGCTCCGGCGGACAAGATCACCCACTATTACATGCAACAACAGAACCGTCACTTGTGGCTGTGAGCATGTGTATGTGAGACTACTTACAAGGACTTCTGTTAAATATACCGTTCCTTTCTACAGATGAACAGACCTGGCTTTTTAGAGGATTGTGACAGTGTCTTTTGACTTTACCTTCATACAATAATGTGTTTGGTTAGAGTTATTTATAGATAGATTTCTCTGGTTCACTTTCCCCGTATCCTGAAGACAGATATATTTGAGATTCTTTATATGCACTCTTGTGATTAACAATTTATTGGCCCAGGGTGTAACCAGCCTGGGGCCAATGATTCCTCAGATTTGCACAAACTCTCCCTAATGATAAGTCTGAGTTAAATTAATGTGTTTTGGGATAAATTTAGTGAAACAAGACTTTCCCAAACTAGCCTATCGGTATATTGAGCCATGAGAGTTCAACACGGACACGGTCACTTGAACAGTGACCTCTCTCTTGGATCATGTTTAAGGACTGATGGCCAACTCGCTTGCACACGCATTAGTAACACTAGCAGTGGTAAAGCTACTGCTGGGGCCGTATTGAGCTTCTACGGTGATGCTCTGTAAATAGCATTAGTTGCGCTCGGCGAAGAATAGATTTGTCACATTTTCAGCGAGGCTAGTCTCTCACGACAGCTTGGAGACCAAGCCGCTATGTGCACAAGCAAACACTTGCCAGACAAAGGGATTGGCACTTGTCAGTAATTCTGAACGGGTTGACATTTGCTGATGCACGTAGGCTTTTATAAAAGATGACAGACGTACAGATGCGTGCGCCTATGTGCCGACTCAGGACAAAGACTGAAAGAAGATGGCTTCAGTAGTAGCAGTTTGCCCTAGGCTTGAATGAGAAAACACCTATGTGTCAAAGTGATGCCAAGACAACCCTTCTTGTTCTGTGATCACACCTAGTGTGATACGTCCTTTTGAGAGACAAACTAACTCATAAGAAGACAAGAAGCTTCCTGGGAAACCTTTAAACATCTGGAAGAAAAAAAAAAAACTTCTGGCCCGCCAGTCTTGGCTCGTCTTTAAATCCTTCACAAAACCTACAGCAAGATTGCGGTACTTTGTGCCAACATTCAGGGTGCATTAATACGAGAATATGGCAATTGAGTATAACATTTAGCTTTCATGCCAAATTGAGGAGCCTTATGTCCTGAACATGTGTTAATGTCCCAAACAGTTTGGCGTAAAACATAGGGTTTAGTTTCCTTCGCCAAATGCACATGTAAGAAGCCAAGATCCAATTTCTCTGAGAAAGACATGGAGAATATATTGATGGATTTACTATAATACCTCAGATCATATTGGCTTTACCTGTCCTACAGTGGCAAATACAGGGGCGAGGTGATGTAAGGGGGCGGTGGGGTTTGATTTAGATTCCGACACTAAAGCCGTTTCTGTTGTGGCGAAAGTATCGTCTCTTGTTCTAATCTCGGCAGAGATCCATTCTGAGCCAGGAATATCCCAAGATAAATATGGAAAGTGAACAATGTGAGTGCTGAGCAGCAACTTCCCATTTTCTACACCTCTCGCCCCTAATCCTCTCCAATAGCACTCCTGAACTGCCGCTCCTCATCTAAATCTGCTGGCAGACCCGCTGAACGCTCCGATATTACACTGCTGCTTTACTCTCCTTCCACCATTATCACCACCAGGCTGCTGGCCGCACCTGATGAAGAGGCTCCCTGGACTGCACTGCCCTTGTAATAACAGTTGCTTCAGTCATAGTGTGAGATATTAAAATGACCCAGCACGGACAGGGGTTTCTGGACGGCTCCATGATCCAAGCTGACTCGAAACTCAACCAACCTCGCTCATCGCTTGAATTTCAATGATCGCCAACGGAAGACCTTGACATTCATACTCACACACGCCCACAATCTTGATCATTAAAGGCAATATTATTCTACATACATAATGTATCGTGGATGAGTGATGAATGAGCCAACAGTTAAAAACCCCAAAGTAAATCAAACAAGAGCATAAATGGTGAGATAAAAGGTGACATTTTTGGAGAAAAAGAAGTCATGCGTCATCTTTGTTCACTGTGGGGAAATACCTTCATCTTCATCACCGTCATTATCCGATAAATCCTCGCCCTGTTTTTTTGCATGGACCCCTGTTGTTGGAGCAGGGAGAGACATAGAGAGGCAAAGGAAATTCAAGATAACATGTTTTTGTAAAGCAGAGATGGGAAGTTAAGTCATTTAACATATTCAGAGACATATTTCACAACACACATTGAGGTTTACTAGGGCTGTCCAGTGATGAAATCTAATGACATGCTCTGTGACCTGTTGTATATATTTGATTGCAGTATGCAGAGGGTTGAGAGTACAGAGGAGAGCTGGGCATCAATTAAAATAAATTGTCAAAATATTTCAGACATGTGGTTTTATAGTTTTTAATAACTTCTGGGGTTGACCAGTTTCCAATCCTGTCCAGGAGTGCTTGGGGAACAAATTTTCTTTTAGGTGTGAGTGACGCAGTGCAATCTTTTGGGCTTCAGGTTTGACTCCACTGACTGCCAGGTTGCCACTGAGGCGCAATAGCATGGCACTGTCCCCACTCACTGCCTTAAAGGCGCTCAAAGCTGCCCACTGTTCTCTTTGGTGATGGGTTAAACGCCGGTCAAATTTTGTTGTGTGGAGTGGTGTGGATCACAATGTCACAAGGAGTTTGCTTTTCTCACTTCCTTAAATTCCGAGGGTTCCCGGACTTTATGTGCAATTCCAGCAAATTTGGTGTAACCCTGGTATTATTATTGGAAGAAAACTTATGATGTTATTATAGAATCGACCAATGTTATCAGGCAATTTTAGTGCCAAGGTCACCTGGTCACATGAGACTTGGAATTAACTACCAAAAACTGTTGTTTACCTACAATGCCAGTACAATTTCCATCTCATTAGTTGGTGCGGTAGGTAGGGATGTACCAATACCAATGTCTCTTGTGACAGCAGTTTCAGTTCAAAGGCCTTTTGTTTAGTACAGAAAGATTTGTTCCTTTTCGGATTGAAATATCCCTCTGCATCAGCGAATACACAAATGGATACCATTATAAGGAAAAGGTATCACGACAACCCCGGGAACGGAAGGACAAAATGAAGAGGCGCAGCAGCAGCAGCAGCTCAAGATTCTGCACTATCTTTGCTCCAACACCTCCAGGAGAGACAGGTATGATGGATTTATGTTACACAGCACTCTGATAATTCACCGGCATAACGGCTGACTGACTATTTTTTGTCTAATACCTTGCAGTATTCCGGGGAGTATTCATTATTGTTACACTTAAGCAGATCAAGGAAAAGAAGGGATGACGGTGAAGTGCATGCACGCCTAAAAGTGCATCTGTGAGTCTCCCCTGGGAGGCGCCAGGGGGTCACACCAGCTCAGGTGGTTAATTAACGCACATCTTTTTGCATTTCTAATGGGATGAATTGACTTATTACACGTCTGGTGTTGGTTGGACGCTCGGAAGTGCGATGCGGCGATGTTACAACCGAAGCTGAAAGGCAACAGATGTCACACTGCTGTTGATCTTGTCCAGTGTCGTCCAGCAGTAAGGGAACGAACGGATGTCCCAGCCCCCCCTTATCACCCACCATTTGCCTGCAAATTTTATTTTCTATTACTACTCGGTTACCAAGACGGACAAACAGTCACAGACAGGCAGCCGGTGCACGAGGCACTGAACTCATATACCAGCTGCAGTCAACAGAACATGATTAAATTTCCTGTTTCATAGGTTAATTATCATTATTGTTATTTGGACAGCCCTAATAATACCAATTATTTAAAAAGACAATAACACCTTAATTACATTGCGTATTACAATATTACACGAGAAAAAACCCAAAACACATTTTTGGATATTTTAACAGAACACAGAACATCAGGCAGAATGCAGCAGAGTCATACACAAAAACATTTTCAGAATAAAAAACATTGTATTTTTGTTACACATTCAGGATTTCAAGCAATGAAACAACAAAACAGTGTTTCTAAAAAAGTCTTCTAATATATGTTTCTGAAACACTCATATTTATTGTTGTTGACTGGGTCTTGGACTGACTGTGTGAACTGGGCCGCCGTGCGTTTAAACAACACTTTAGAGACTTTCTAATATTAATGGAATGTGCGCCTAATCTTCTAACTTGCAGTCATAAAAAAGCGAATAAAATGATATTACCGCCAAATGTGGTTACTGCCAAGGTAACAGCTATAAACTGAGGATATAACAGATTTCCAAACTACAGACGTGAGCAGGTTCAGAGCAGCAGCAGCAGATTCCCCCTTCAGGTGCTGTTATTCGAAGCGTGTATCCTCGGTTCTGTTACTGGGCCGGTGCCGTTTCTCTGAACAGACGGATGTGAACAGAATGTGCTGTTGTCCTTGTGCTACTACACGATAATATTCAAATTCTAACCCTGAGGGCATTTACATCTCACCTACATGGAGCTCAAGCCCTGACTTGACCTACAGATGGTAACCCTTCTGAACTGGCCAGTTGGATGTTCGTGTGCGTTTGTCTGTTTTTTTTACAGCTTCAGAAAAATGGCCAAAGTAAATCTGAAAGATTTTGAATCACATTTTATTCACTAGAAACAGCTCAAGACCATAGACCATATTTTCACCACTAAAAGGCGAACATAAAAGTCTTGGATTTTCTTCAAAATGTGCGGCGCGCCCTTTAGTGCAGTGCGCCCTGTGTGTGTTGTTGAACGGCGTACATAGTAGAGGACACCATGAGGACGTTAAAGGGGGAAGTGTGGGCGTGGATTGAATATAAAACCTGCGCTTTTAGTGTGGTACGCCTTATGGTCGTGAAAGTAAGGCATGTATATCTGATACGAATACTGCAACCTGGGCTATCCTGTAGGGCAGTGTTCCCCAACCCTATTTTCGACATGGACCTGTCACATGTCTGGTCATTTTTTAGCGGGCCGGTCTTTGAGGTGTAGCGGGCAAATAGCACTAATTAAATTATGCTTGTCTTTTAATGTAGAACTCTTCACCTCCAAGTGGCCAATCAGTTTTTGTTGCCTCATTGAAGAGCCACTAGGGTGTGGGCGTCCTCAATCAGATGGAGATTGCCTAATCTGTTATAGGCGGCACAAGGAGGCGACGTAGGCCTGGACTTGTCCTAGATACATAAACATGAGGGGATCTGGTCCTTTTTCAAAACTTGTCAAATAATGAATAAAACGTATATTGTGTGAAATGAACATTATCTCTCCACGTTCCTGGTACCAATTGCCCCACGGGCCAGTAGTTGAGGACCACTGCTGTGGGGCATTGGGGTGTTCTGACCAATCCGATTGAAAAGGATGTCAAGTAGACGAGTGACAATAAACATGATAGTATATACAATACAATCATCTTGTTTTTATTTTCTGGAGAAGCAAAATAAAAAGCATCCTGTCAGAAACAAAGTGAGAATCGCTGTTTTCAGTGCGACTGCATTCCTTGCCATCTGCTGCACAAGTCAAGCCAAATTGATCACCTGACAAATTACATTAGAATCAGCTATTTCCCAGCTGTTTCCAATCATTTCCTTTTAAGGCCACTAATGGCACGAGTTGCTTTACATTAGCGGTAGATGTTTATGGTCCCGTAGGGATGTTCCACATCTCCAATAACAGTTTTGACAAGGTATTTTTTTCGGTCGTTACTCGATTTAGTTCTAAAAACAGAACAGACGAGACGATGGCAACATGACAACATCAACTTCCAGATCAATTTCCCCTGAGGAATCCTTTGTTTTGCAGCATTTATCTTTTTTTTTTTAATTGCGTCTTTGTCTCCGTTGACATCAGCGAGCAAGGCAGCTACCCTGACCCTGCAGGCTCAGAACCTATATAATAACCTTGTACAGTATCTCGTAGATGCAACAATGACTCAATCACTTCCAAAGTCTCTTCAGCTCCCAGTCAGAAGATTAATGAGGAAAGATAACCTACTAATAAAACTGACATTTCTCTATTTTATCAGCGTTAAGGAAATCAATTCGTCTCTAATTCAGGTCAGTTAGACACTTAGTCGAGGTCGGAGGACGGTGCGGTGGTAACTACATAGTCAATGGCAAACCTGTCCATCAAATTGGCTTCGTAGGTTGAAACACGTATTGCAGATTGTGCAGGTATGTGACGCCATATGCTTTAATTATCATGATTATTAACAACTTCACACTTAAAAGCATAAAGTAAGTGCGGCTGTGAAGGTGTGAAAATAATCCACAGCTGTGAAAATCATTTTTAAGGTCTGACAAGAGTCAGTGGGTAATTGTTGGTATGCAACACTTATATAATATATACAATATATAAGTGAAATCAATAAAAATAAATGAAAGAAACAGCATTTTTTATTCTATAATACAAGGGTTATTGAGACATCCTGTGGGAAAGAGACTTATTTTACAAAAATGGTTATGATTTAATATATTGTCCAATGACTAAAGGTCCATTTGGTTTAAGTCAGTCGTCCAACCAAGTCTGTGGGTGATAAACTGAAAATCTTGCAGACTTGGACGGAGCTTTGGACAATTGATAACTCAACTACAGAAGTGTCCCAGCAGGCAGGCCTTTATTTGACCTTCAGTACTCTAATGTGCAGCTGCAGTGAACCGACATTAACATAACCACAATGAATTGGTAATTTTCTTGTTGAAGAGCCAGCCTCGAGACGTCAACATCTGCTTCCCTTTCAATTCGAGCAACCAAATCTAAGGGAACAGCTATTATTCATGTTCCTTGACAAGCAAAATAGAAATCTGTCACATTTATCACTCCAGATACAAAGGAACCATATTTGATGGCCCTAACTTTTATGTAAGGTTTACGGAATCATGACAATTCCACTGAACGGAACTGAAAACAGAAGGACAGCAAAACTTGGGAGTTCATGGCTTCTCCAAACAGTAGCCTGCTGTGCACATACGTGAAGAAAACACGTAAGACCTTGGAGATTTCTGTACCAGAATTTTCATGACGTCCAGAAAAACCTGAATGTTAAGTGCCTGTCATGGCTGTCTCCCCTTCTGTCTCTCTCTCTGATTAGGGTAAGATTGTTGATCACGGTCACCTGTGTCCTCTGCTCTGCTAGTCTCATTAGCTTTACTCGTCTCACCTGGTGCCCTGGGTATATATACCTCCCATAGTCTCTCACTCTAACTCTGGCTCTTCATGGTGGTGGTTTATTGTTGACACGTCGTGCTCTTTGTGAACAGTTTTTGGTTCTATTCCTTTTTTTTTGTGTGTCTTTCTTGACAACTCTATGACCAGACCTTTTTTTGTTTGATGCTGGGCTTTTGTTCTCAATTTGCACAAATAACAGGAACTGATTCCTGTCTGCATTGTTCCTGGGGATTCAGTGGCAATTGATAGGCCTTGGAGTTAAATATGAGAAAGGTCAAAATGTGAAGAGGGACCGAGTGAAATGTTGCGGGCTTGACAATTTGGAGCAGTTATATTCAGTCACTAAACCTCAGGAGGCCATTTTTCCCCCTTTCACAGTGCTCAGTTCTGTCTCTCCTGCAATCTTTTGGCTCGGCACGTCTTTCTTTCTGTGTCTACCTCCATCTCCCCCCGATCTGTCTGCCATTGTGGAGGCTAAGGAGCAGCTTGGAAGGGACACATAAGAGAGAGTGATGGTGAACGCAGCTAAAAGGTTAAGGAGGCTGTAATCCTGCGGTAAAGGACAGCCAAAACCCACACTGCGCTTCAGCTGTTCCCAAAATAAGAAACAAATAAAAGGCAGCCAACACGTCGCACTGGCTGTCTGCAGCTCTGTAATAAAGCGAGACATGTTAAACAAAGACCACAGATCTTACACTGGGGCCTCTCACTCTTATTCTTGGTACCTAATGATCTATTTATTCTCTGTGCTCAGTGATAAACATTGCACAACGCACACGTCTGAAGTATAATTAAGATACACCGGGTTTTAAAGCGTCTTAAGTGTCTGTCAGACGAAACAATTTGTTAAATAACTGCCGCACTTGAGGTAGATGTTCATCATTGATGATATTTAAACTCATTTGGAAGTAGTGGAAGCCGAAGCAATGCAGTGACAACCTTGGCCGTTTAACGCAGGGCCACATTACTTAGTAAACACTTTATTACAGCTGACGAGTTTGTTGATAGAAATAAATGATGGTTATTTTGGTTTGGCAGTGTTTTATGTTCTAAATTTAAACCTAAGATGTCATTCAGGGCAACTGTTTGACGCAGTGGAGTAAAAACATTCGAATTTATATTTTTGTATTAAATTTTAAGTGGGAAAGAAATGTCTTTCTCAATTTAAATTTCCCCTGCTCTCTTCATTAATGTTGTTTTTGCACTCAAACACGGATCAACTCCCACAGGACCTCAAGTGCAACCAATACACTTGTCTCCATGCTGACTTTTAATGCGGGATTTGCTACGCACTCGATACAAGTTTTTGTTCACATTCGAAAAGAGGATTGAGTGCACTTAAAATTTTACACATTTTTTTTTTTTCCACCTGTCAGATACTTTTAATGTAACCAACACAGTGTGAATTAATGAGGTTTCTGGGAGTTTTATCCTTTTTTGAGTTGAATCACGATGAAAATAAAAACAGATGGCATTTCGGCAATTGAGTTTGAAAAAGAATCGGAAAGAGTACCTCCATCTTAAGGTGGATGAGTTAATGTGCAATAGTTGATGAACGAGAGCTCATTAATTTGCGACGTGAACACAAACAGAAATAAAAATGTTCGCCATTTCTACACTTAGCGGGAATCAACGCTCATGCTAACATGTAAATATACCTTGTGTACTTTGTGTTTAGTTATGTGATCAACACGACAAGAATTAAAACCATCTGTGAAATTGTATCCATCGCCATTACTGCTGCATTAAATGCAAGTGTAAGAGTTCAGAGGTTGTATTAGAGTTGTGGCATTAGGGCAGGCATGGGCAAGCTAAGGTCCGTGGGCCAGATGCGGCCTGTTGAGTTTTTTTTTTGCGGCCCACCAAGATTGTAAAAATTAAATTATTTATTTATAATATCATTGTACTTCTGCCAGTAGATGATGTCATATAGGGTATTTACTATTTTAGGATTTATACATGACTTTTATATGACGTTTATCTTAGTTCAATAATTTACGATCCATCTTCCTTGTCTGGACTCGGCCCGCCGCATCCAATTTTAGTACAAATTGGGTGACCGCAAGTCAAAGTTTGCCCAAACCAGCACTAGCCATAAACTTTTAAGCAAAATGACAAATTGGAAAAAGTAAATACCGGAGCGCATGCCACCTTTTTTGTTTTGTTTTTTTTTCCTCACAAGCTGACTGGAACTGTTGCTTTTGGAGTCCCACTTTCACTTCCTCTACACTTCTCCGTAAGCCCCTTGTTTCTGTTTTCTTTCACTACACATTACAACATCATCTGCAAACATCATGATTCACGCAGCCTCCTGCCTGACTTAATCTGTCAATCCTTTAAGATCTATAAAACATTTCACTCCTTGTTTACCCTATGTTTAAACCAGAGCAACTAAGGCTAAAACTGTCACATTTAAAGCCGGCTTTTCAGAAACTATTGCCTTCGCCCAGGTTAAAAAAGGCTTTCAAGAATGTTTGAGTAACGGATGCTCAACCTCATACCTCAGCAAAATGTGACTTTTTCAAAAAACCCTTTACAATTTATTTTGACATCGCTTTATGTTCCCAGATAAATAAAGAACTACCTTCTGTCTTTGAGTTCATTCAGAAATGGGCGTAACCATTTCCTGAATCACCACATTCTTTTCGCCTGCTGATTTAAATTCCCCCCGCCCCCTGCCGCCTTTGTCTTCTTCTGCACTTTTCTTCATCATTTATATCAATGTCTCATGAGAAATGACTTTTCAGCATGTTTCTAAAAAAGTGCTATTGAGCATCAAGCTGAGCACGCTGACGAAGCATAATACTCATTTTCTTTTATTTTCTTGTCAGCGATGACAGTTAAAAGCTGCTTTACCGTGTATATTTTGCATCCAAACTTTTATTGTCACTGACGGTAATATATACACTGGCATGCCGTACTATGTGCTTAAAAAAAAGTTTCAGGCAACTTGTATCTGTTATACATTAGATAAAGTTAATCAAGCAAAAAAAATCACAGCTCAAAACTCTTGGTAAGAGAAACTTAAAAACCTGTCATGAGATCTATCACAGTGTCATCAGCATATAGTTCAATATCCTGCGTTGATGATTGTATATGAAGCCACACATTTTGCGCTTCCCTTAGATGAACTTGTGGGCTGAAAGACCTGTGTCCTCAAATCCCTTTAGGTTTAAAATAAACAAAGAACAAAAACAGACGTGGTCCAGTTTGGACTGACTGGAAGCTGGACAGCGAAACTTCTGAATAGAAACTTCCTGCTTAGGTCAGTCCTTGCATCCAAACTCAGAAGGCCTTAAACGAGGCCGCAACTCAATAGGGTCATCACTGTCCCAGATAGATAATCACCAGAGGGTGATGGAATTTTTTCCCTCAAACAAAGACAGACAGCTGTTCTATTGACAAACCACAAAAGCCAATATTTGATCTTGTCATCTTGGAAAGTTTGTACCCTGTCAGCTTGGTGTATAGATTTTCACAGCAGCGTCCAAGAAGCAACCCCTCCCTTCCTGAAGGAGGGGAAGAGCTGGCCAGCTAAGGGGATTTTAATGGTACCGTATACCAAAGAAATGATGCAGTCTGACAATGAGACGGGTCAAATGTTGGGAAAAACAGATGCCAAATGTTGCCGCTGAGGTGGGTTAACCTGGGGTTTAGCACATGAGGTATTTTTTTCTTATTCTGGCAATGAGATGCATAACACCTGGCAGTCAGCTGTCGAGGAGAGCTGCGTAGGAACAGTAGCCGAGGGATCCAAATCAAACCAAAGTGAACTACAGGTTTGGCAGCAGTTATCTCAAATAAACCTATGATGAGAGATGAATTTAAGAAGTCAGAAAGGTTAGCCTCCAGGACGGTGTGTATTTTATACTGTCCCTGAGGTGGAGTGTTTTTTGTAGGGGCTGCGGTAAAGTCGGAGGATGTGATACTGCATTCAAAAATCCAACCCAGAGAGTACACCTCATGACCAGCACTCAGCCTTTTGTAAGAATCTCATCAAAAGCATGTGATTTTGTAGATCTTTTAAAGTTTGTCTGCCATTTACCACTGTAAAACTCTTTTGAAGATAAGGACTGACCTCATCAAGGCTTGTCCTCCCACACTTGACCCATCCACAGCCAGTAAAACCTTCTGTGGCTGAGCAGTGTTTTGCTGTGTCCCAGCACATCATTATCACTCTTCAGCTGATTCACTGAGGCTAAGAGCAGGGGAAAATGGCTGTGTGAAAAAAAAAAAAAAAAGTTGCCACGGTCTGCTGCCATTTTTGACCCTAAATTAGGACACAGCTAATGACTACCTGTTTTAACAAAGGCACCTTAGTCTCCATCATGCCACTGCTCCGGGCTGTGGGGAAATGTCGATATGCTAACTCTTGACACCCAGCCTAAACTGTAGCACAGGAAATGGAGAAATATTTCAATTTATTTTTCCTTAACCAATCTGAATTTGATAATAGCCAATGGTTTTGAAATTTATCCAGATGACCCTAAACTGAACCTGAATCTTAGGCCTAGTCCATCACTAACAACCGTCCTTTCACCCTCATATCTTTCTGCACAGACGTGGGCAATCATTTTGACTGGCAGGCTATAATAGGTCCAAAAAATTGACAGGGCGCCATAAGGAACAAGCTAGATGGGGAGCTCATACGAAGTACTCCACAAGATGTAAAATTCATATAGGCTAAATCTAGGGATGCCCCATATTTTGCCAACACCAGATATTGCAGATATCGTCTAAGCACCTACTCAACGATTGTGATGCCCCCAAAACTGAGGTAAATATCTCAGGACCTTATATTCAAATTTGGCAAGACACAGGCATTGTGTTATCAGATTTTCATTATCTCAGGAGCAACTGGTAGCAATCCCAGCAATATATCAATGAAGATGAAGTCAACCAGGTCATGGCTAAGATAAAAATGTTTCATGAGGCAACCAGACATTGAGTTTTTTTCAGAAAATGTTTCACGTCTCATCCAAGAGGCTTCTTCGGTTCTGCTAGTGGGCAGTACAGTGGCAGTTATCTGATCTTATCAACCTTAGCAATACTACATAATTGTGATAACATCAGTCTTCTCTTGCTTACATCCTTTACACGCCATTGACCGGGGGGGGGCACTGCTGGTAACAGATGAAATCTTGATGAAATAAGTGAGTAAATAGGTTGGCTAAAGACAAATGGGCTGTAATTTGCCTATGTCTGTTTTCGCCAGCCTCTTGACCACAGCTATAGCGGTAATTTAGCATTTTTATGCACTAATACAATGGTACTCAGCTGGTGGGTCCTGACCCAAAAGTGTGTCGCGAACCCATTCTGAATGGGTCGCGAACAGCTAGTCAAAAATCCCAAATAATCTGAATCGGCTGTTGAGCATGTGTTTTTAGAAAATCTCTTATTTTGAAAGGCAGACTCAGCTGCTTTTTAATTGAAATTACATCAATGTGTGACTTCTGAGAGTGGGTGGCAACTTATTGACCACAGGAAAATGTGTCCCAGAGTGAGACCAGTTGAGAACCGTTGCGCTAATACAACCTGATTTAAGACTATCTGGAATCAGTTTTCTACATCCTGGACAGGAATTACTACCAATATGCCACTGATATTGAATCAGTTAATACTTGAGTATCACTTCTTACCTATTCAGAAGGTGTCCCTGTGAGTATTTGGTTCAGGGAATGAGTTGTAAACATATCTGCAGCTGTTTGATATCATTTATCCCCAGTCAGTTACATTTAAACACAAAGCAAAAAAAGATAAATGTGTTTTATCTTCATAGTCAACACAAATACTCTACGGTTGAATTTACACACCTCCTATTGTTTAGTTACAGTATGTACTACTCGTCCACTAGGTGCTACATTGATTAGCAGCTGTTTTTAGGCCTAGAAACATAATTTAACAATTAGCCTAATATGAATATCATGTTGTATATTTGCAGTAAATTCTAACATATGACAGAGGTCTGTGTTGATGTCTTCCTTCGCTGAGAGCAAACAGGAATGAGACTAATCTGCTGCGACATGTGCGTCATAAGTGATGTGTTTTCCTCACTTCATCATCTCCGTGTAACCAAGGCGTGCTGCACTCAAGGCAGGTGAGTGGGACACTTACTCTGCTCCTGCCACACTGAATACTGTTGCTTGGCAACGTCAACAAAACCTCTAGAAGCACTTTTTTTTGTTGTTTTGTCGTTATCAGTCATGTCCAGGGAAAGGCACAGGTTAAGTAGCTGAATATGTACTTTGTAGATGACTCTGCTGCATTTTTTTTTATACATTTCATTTTTGCAATATGCAAAAAGTCCTTATGTTTTTTAAATCTCCGAAAGACACAAATTATAAGCCATTAATATACCCAGGTTGCACTAAAGAAGTTGACACCATTATTGACCCAAAAATGGTCAATTAGGGAAACTGTGAATTTCCGACTATACATAAGCATGATTGATGAGATCACTTTCTAACCAACAATGCCAAGTAAATTGAGCTTCAGTAACATTATTACAATATTTATCAATGTCAACAGTAGAAGAAATGTGTAAACATTACTATTTTGTGCAGATAATGTGTCACAAACAGTAAATTAAACAGTATTAAACACACAACAAACCATTTTCTCATTACCAAACATCAGTAAAATATTTGAACTTGAAAAAAAAAAAATTGGAAGGGGAATATTAAAAAGATTTTTCTGTGTGTATTCCACAACTGGGACTAATTCAGAAGCAGAAGTGCCTGGAGGGCCTGTCTGTCTCTCATAAAATTGGTTTCCAATGCAAGAATGTACGAGTGCACAGAGTGGAGTCAGTCGCTGCCTCCGTGGAAATCAGCAGCCGAGGTCTTCCACAGCTGCATGCCCGCCTTTACTGCGCTGTGAGATATGCTCTCAATCACAGTCTTGGGCGACAGGGAAAGTTCTCCGATGCCTTCAGGCATCCTCAGAAAATTAGCTCTCTGTTGTTAACAACAGTTGGATTTCAGTTGCCGTTGATAAAATGGGGTCATGTTCCTTCATCAGGGTGTTTCTCGGAAACTGTCACGCAGATAGATACAGGCTCTCATGCTGGGAAATTACACAGCCTGACCACAATAGTGGTAAGTAATAAAGAACAGCACAGTTGGTCAATGTAAATGTATTCAAAAACTCAACCTCCCAATACCACCTTGTTGACTCTTAACACTAAGGCTACTATGGAGGTGTGGCTAATGCAGGAAACTGAGGTACGGGGAGCGGATTAGGCCCATTTGGTTTTGTAACCTGGTCCATGAACTCGTCCAAATTATATACCGTATTTTCACGACTAAGGCGCGCATAAAAGTCTTAGATTTTCTCCAAAAAGTGCGGCGTGCCCTATAGTGCAGTGCGCCCTGTGTGTGTTGTTGTAAGGCGGACGTAGTAGAAGAAACCATGAGAACGTTACAGGGCGAAGTGTGGGCGTGGATTGCATATAAAACCCGCCCCCTATGATCAGGAGCACCTTACTGTACTATTTAGTACGGTGAGACTTATGCTTGTGAAAATACGGTAATTTGTTGTGTTATTCTACGTAACACTTTCAAAAATGTATATTTGTAATGTTACATTATTAATTACGTTGTTAATACATCATTATTATATAACTATTTTATTTATATATCATATTCTCTTATTTTATTCTTATATCTTTTTGTTTTTAGAGTTACTGTAAAATGTGTGTTTCGACGTCAGGGGATAAAAAAACATTCTATTCTATTGTTGATTATTCTGTTTTTTTATTATTATTTTCATGTGATATCTTTATGCAATTTTAGTCTTAAGCCAATGCATTTGCAAAAGACCAATTTTTCTTTTGTATAAAAATCAAAGAATGTCATTTTGGTGCCCCAACATCTTGACCAGAAAGACTTTTTACTGCCTTTCTGGTCTTTCTGTGTTTTATTTTTTTTTAATTTAAATTGGGACGGCACAATTTATACCATTAATTCACTGAGCTACAATGAGACTGAACCAGAATCTGTCCAGACAGACAGTATCTGTCAAAGTATTGAAATTCCTTGTACAGCGCTGTCACTCTTTCACACAGAAATAGTTCGTGTCATTTCGATCAAATTTGAATTTCTGTTCTTTTTCAAACGGCACTGATGCTTCTGATTTAATCAGCAGTTGATTCAAAGTTACAGTCATACATTTCAATGAAGCTTTCAAGGGGAAAAAAAATAGAACACTTATAGGCAGCTTGACGAGGCTCCGTCTCTTGCATAGGGACCTGCATTTTTTTACTCCTTGACACTCACTCTCTGAGTAAACTCACACCACTGCACCCACCCACATACAGACACGTACTTATACACCACGACAAAGCCATTCACTCATCTCCCACACTCATGTCAAGGTTGATCTGACTCAGAAGTCCCACGTTCATCCCAATTAGCACTTGTAGATAGGTGGTGAAACTGGCAGCTTTGGGAGGATGAACCCATCTCTCTCTCTTTCATTCCATGTTGGTCTTTTTTTTTCCTGTACCTTTTCTTTCTTTTTTTTTTTTTTTTACATACCTCCTTTTCTACACATTTTCTTGTTGGGTTTCCTGGCACATTCCTTGGATATTCTTTTGACTGTAAAATGAATGGGAAGAAAACTACAAAATAACAGAGAGCTGTGTAAAAGATCGCATGTGACATGCAAACAGTTCAGACTGACTCAGACCCCGTTCCTAACACTAGGTCCCTCCACATCCACCGCCTCCTTGTCCTCCACCTCCTCCCACCCTCCCAGTCATCATCAACAACAAGAACAACAGAGGACCTGTACGTAACTGGGGTTTTGCTGCAGAAATATTCCAAAATGCTGGAATGAATTTGCTGCATTCTGGGACACAGGAAGCCCATATTCACATGCACTTCTATTTAAGACCCATTACAGCCACACAGAAGCACCACACTGTTGCAATTGTACTGTTGTTTTCAGTTGCTATGCAAGGTTTTTTTTTTTCCTGTGTGGTTCTTCGTCAAATTAGCTAAAAAAAAACGCCAATGAGTTCGGATTTTAAAATTCATTTTGTTCCTTGGCTTCATAAAATGACAAAACAAAAACTGGAGAGTAAAGGGTCTTACATAGGTCAGGCTGATGCCACAGGCCTCTCGTGTACCAGAGAGAATATTTCACCAACCCTAAAGTAGCTCATTCACTAATGGAGCAGGCTACTAACACTACAGTAGTCTCTAATATCCCCAAACAGTCAAGACAGTGAGGGTAGGAAGTTGCACCAAATATTATTACTTAATAAATATTAGATTTCTCCTTTTATGTAAAGTCAGAAAATTACGGCCTTCTATCACCAAAAGAGGAACTTCTAACAGTGTCATGGAAAGGAAAGAGTTGATGTAAAAGACTTAATAAATGGAAGATCAAGTCAAGAGGGTTTGGAGCGTGGAATGATGGACACAGACACAGCATGCGCTAGACAAAAGGTCATGCTCTGCTCAAAATACAGAGGTGACACTAAATTGTCAAGAGAAGACAGAGACAAAAGAGAAGGGAAAGGGAAAGAGAGTTAACTTATTCCTGGATACTCCTCACACTCACCATCCTCGGTCGGAACGTAGATGTTTAAATAAAGACAATCCTCGTGTTGATCCTGTATATACGTTGTAACTATATCCAGATTGAAGGTGAACCAGATTGGCATCATGATCTCTGGCACGGCATTGTGAATATTTTGGGGGCAGACCGGTGCAAAGTGGGTTGCGTTCTTGATCCCTGACCAGGAGGAAGGAGGCTCAGGAGGCATGAAGCGTTTTTCTCCCACCGGAGGGGCGGCGTAGGGAACTCCAAGATACTGATCCACCGGCCCCAGGATCTCACTGGGCAGAGGCACCCTCACTCCTCGTAGTTTCCCATACTGTGTGTTCACAGTCGGGTGATAGCTCTGTCCTCTCACGGCTCCAAAGGACCAACAAAAACTGAAAACCCACAAGGACAAGCCGAAAGTGGTGCAACAGAGGCCACTGCTCCAGTTCAGCGAAGGGAGAGGACTTCTCCTTGGTGAAAACCACATGGTCCTTGTGAGCGAGCACAACTGCAAGTGACCAACATACAAGCGGGGGCAGCCCCTCAGCAAAAACAAAAAAAAAAAAACACAGGCTTCCCCACTCAGCCCAAACGTCCAGAAAAGGTCATCAGCTGAGATACCCAAGCCTCCAAGCCTAGTGTCCAGGAATAGCAGGGATGAAGTTCCTCTGCGTCAATGTCCTTGTCCCGTTAGGTCTTCTAACGATTGCTGAAACGGAGAAAACAACATTTTTAGTTATCACAGACAATTACATACAACTTTGTAGATTTTTTCTCTATGTCGATGGTGTTGAACCCATTTCCAACATATCAGCAATACAGCTCGCCTTCAAGGGCCGGTTGTATGTAAAACTGTATAGGTTTGTGGTGCCAAACCACCGGTCTGTGGACCAGTACCTGTTTAAAAGATATTTGGTATGGGTTGCAATGGGATACAGTGAAAAATTGCATTTCATTTCTGCTAATTTTCCACAATCTAAGAAAAACCCTGTGATATTCATTAACTTTCTTCTTCTTGTTACCGACAGAATTGTCGCTCGTAGTACTACGAAAGTACTACTACTAGTAGTACTACTAAATAACTAAAAATCATTAGGACACATTGGATAGATATTGAAGACGTCAATTGGTGTTATTGAATAATAATGGTTAATAATCCAAGCAGGTCAATTGGAATATGATAGAGACAAAGCAGTAAGCGGACAATTATACTCTGTGTAAAAATACTGCAATTAAATTAATTGCAAATGACCAGTAATTTTCATCTCAATATTAGCTCCCAACAAGTATCATGAGACAACAAAATGGTGTATGGGTATGAATCAGTCTTTAGTTTTGACTCTAAATGACAATAATACAACAGGAAATGTACATTTAAATGTATAGTTGAAACACATAAGTAAAATATAAGTAAAATGTACTTAAGAAACATTGGATTTTGGTCATTCTAAGATAATTGGTGGCTTAAAGAGTGGAGTAACTGCAATTGTAACAACTGGGCATCCCTAACGAAACAAACACTAATATCATTGTCTGTTTTAGCAGTACTGAGGGATGTACCCCACCCCTTGGAACAACACTTGTGCCCCACTCACTGCATTGTAAATACTACCCCAATATACAATCTGGCTGCAAGTGAGGGCACTTTTCCCACACAGCCTGATCAATTTTCAATTTTTGTGGCCTGGCCCCGTATCTGTCCAGTGTTCCTGCAGCAGAGTTTGCTCCAATAACAAAGGAAAATGAAAGGCCAGCATTTAGACAAGGATACTGCATTCCAAAATAACTCAACGGCAGTGTAAATGGACCACCAACCAATGAAAGGGAAATGTCCTGATGTCCTTGTAGCTACTGTAATCACCAGGGCACTTATACACTTCCAATACGCCACTTCTCTCATCCCGGACAAATCATGTGTAAACAGAACGAGTGGCTGACAATTCTAGAAAAGAAGGTGATTGCGCATAAAAAAAAAAACCATCCAGTTCTAATCTGAGGACAAATTGCAAATATGGCTCAGGGGCGACTGTATCATAACGCTTTAAAAGTCACACTCATGGAATTTGGTCCTTGCTCACTGGACAGTAACCATGCAGACACAAACTGTCATGCACAGCATATTATTATAGGGTTCATGGAGTGTTATTTACAGGAAGTATTGCGTTTCTAAAAATAAACCATAGAACAACAGCCAGATAATGTCAATCATTCTGATTCAGCCACAGGAAGAATTTAAGAATTTGTTTATTTGCAGTGACGCTGCCCTCTGTCTGCATTTCCTTTTTCTATTGTTGTGCTAAATTTATATGGTAAATATATTTAAATTACCATTAAATATTTCTGATTTTTTATTCATAATATTTTGCTTCTGTATCATAATGTAATATTTTGTCACATGGTAAAATGTCTTTGAATTTATAGAAATAATGAGGCCTGTCTTTCCTTAAGAAATCCCTTGTCTCCAAAAAAAATGTCCAAAACTAAACAGTGCAGCAGAACATTAGTTTGAAAAGAATGAACTGAACAACGCGTGCCCTTTCTAAATTGTTTTTAAGACATATTTTTACTCTGAAATTAGAACCACAGCATCTGTCAAACCTACATAAACTTTGAAATCAGTGTTTTCGTCTTAACAATGCAAACACCCACAGATCGACAATATTCTTAGTTTAAAGTATGATTAGCAAAAACTCAACTCAAAAAAGACTTAATTAAAAAAAAAAAAACAATGGTATTTTCATGTGTATTTTTCTTCCAGTGTTGGTATAAGAACAAAGGCGACGAGATTTAACTAATTAGCGCAGACTAAAATGTAACCTTTTTATTAATTTAAAATACTTAATACTAAAGGGAATTTCAGGATTGTATTGCTTATTTGAGATGATTCTCTATCACATTTTTAATACCCAGTAGTGAGCTATAATTATTTTTTTCTTCATGCCAAATTTAATAATTATAGGCAAAAATCCACGAGAATTGGGATCAGGTCAATTGTTAACAGTAGCTCAGCATGAGGTGTGAATGTAAGTGTAAATTGCTGTGATGACTATTCTCTTCCCAGCAACCCTAAAATAGGTTAGGGACAGTGGTGCCTTAGCTTCTGAAACGCCTCAGCCCTTGACCAAAATTTTAGAGAAAATTTGCCTTCTCTTTCGACCAAATTTCAGCTTTCGAAGCCAAGAGAGCATTTGGTGAACCGCGCTTCTTTCTCGTTCAGAATTCAACACGAACAGTCCTACGACCAGCGCAGATTTTTATTGAATTAATTCTCATGGGAAAAATTAATTCAGATCACGACCAAATCAGACCTCGACTACCAACCTGGAACGGATTACATTCGAAAGCTGAAGCAACACTGTATATCTGGATGTAAAAATCATCTTCTTTATGTAAAGATACATATATTTTCTATGTTAAATCTTGGCATAAACTGTTCACAAAAATTCAACGACCTGAAAACCTGACCACTGTTTTTTTTTTCCAAACTATGCCAACTAATAACCCGTAGATGAATCTTCTGATTAATGCCCTTTTTTTCCAATCCAACATGCGGCAAACACAAGGCAGCGGAATCAACGTGATAACACAGATTCCACTGGAAATAAAATATGCCAGGTCAAACTTTTTAATCAGGACATAGCAAGGACAAAAGACAGTGTGATGGAGTGTGTGTGTTTAGAGGGTACGCCGCGCAGAGGACTTCATCAGTCTCCTCTCCAGCAGCATCTCCGAGGTCCGCCTCGCCGTCGATCTGCGTACACGCTGAAGCGCTGCCAAGAGAGGAGCACTGGAGAGGCCGCAAAAAAAGAGAGAGGGGGAAGAAAAAAATTGCAGGAGTCCTCCCTCATCATCGCAGAAATATTGATCGTCTCATCACTGTGGCCTTGCAGCCCGTAATAAATACAACTGGGATGATGGAGGCGGGTGGGGAGGAGGTGGTAGTGGTGACCAAGTGTACACTGTAGTACACCCTACTCCTCCTACTCCCCAATCCTCCCCCGCTTGATTAATAGGACATGTTATATTCTGAAGGTCCATTCCCTTTCATTATTTAAAAGTGCCCTCATGGTACTGTGCAACATGATAGTTGTGCTTCAGCCGATCCCGTAGTTGGTAGAAAATACATGGCCCTTTCTCCCTCTTCAGTTCAGCATATGCCCACAGCTACGCTCACTTGCAGTGGAAGAAGCTTTGTTCTTCTAAAGAGAGCCGGGAGATCTGCGATGAAATAAGAGTCTGAACGCGGAGCCAAAAGCACTCCTACGCCATGACATCCCTTAGAGATTGGCTGAATGAACTTGGATTAGAAAGGAACCAATGAGAGTTTGGAGTCGATGGAGACTGTGGACCCCCCCTCAATTGGTTGTTGTAGTAACTAGGCTGCAACAAAGGCATTCACAAAGCCACATTAGCTGCTGCCGATGTCTACCTTCAAACAAAGTGAGCCATCCTGACCTTGCAGTGTAATCACTGATTACAAACACCTTCACTGCCGTTGCATTAGAACGAGGTCAGAAAGTTCTACGGCAGAAATGAAAGGAGATGGGAACAAAGATGAGCAACGGTTGTTGCCCCAACTGAACTAATTTAATCGGTAGGCTCAGGTGCAACGTTTCTTTAACTGTGCTGTCATTTCTGAATAACATTCCTTGGAGATGCGTACAACTGTGCTAACAGCTAAGATGCCTAAAATAAAATGTGGTGCTTTCGAACGCCTCAGCCCTCAACTGACTGACCCTCGACCAAAATTTCCCTTCACTTTCGACCGAATTTCAGCTTTCGAATGGCCAGTGTCAAGCCGAGAGAGCATTCGGGCAGCCGCGCTCAGCTGAGTCAAGCCAAACCGCGTGCGTTCTTTCCCGAAACCTGAAAGTTCGAAAGCTAAGTATGTCAGTACCAATGTACTTTTATTATTACCATCGTCACGGTACAATCTACCAACCAACACAAAACAGATCACTCTGCTTCGTCAGTGAACCTGGACTGGACTTGGGGCAGTCGACGCCGGACTAGGGTCCGTAGGGTTTCAGGTTCGAATCCACCAACAGCCAAGTTACCACTGAGCATAGTACCATCCCCACTCACTGCTCCCCAGGCGCTCAGAGCTGCCCAGTGTTCCCTTTGGTGATGGGTTAAATGGCAACATTTTTGGGTTAAATGGCAACATTTCGTTGTGTGTTGTGTACTGACTTATCTATTCATCTACTTGATCTGTGCAACAATGACAATATTTGCCAGTACAAAGTATTTATTCCTCAAACCAATCTAATTGGATCTCAAAAACCCTGGTAATCTCTTAATAGACATGATTTTGACTGAATATTCACATTTTTGGTATCAATAACGTCGTGTGTTTATGTTGAAAGACATGGATTTCAACAAAAAAGTCAAAGAAATGATGAACACATTCACAGTGAACACATTTCTCCTCCCAGTCACATTCCTTCACTACACTCTAGGGCCTTGTGAACAACAGCAGGCTGCAAAAAAGTCAAGACGATTGGCATGTTTCAGAAACAACGTTTACAAATTGTCAAAACCAAAGTGCTGCTTCGCAGAGGACTCCTGCTGGGAGCTGTCGCCTCTGTAATAGCGAGGAAGGAGGAACCGCACCTTTTCTTTGGCTTCAGAGACTTTACAGTCATTATTACTTAGCGAATATGGCATTCATTCAAGGACAAAGACACTGCGCATTCTGAATGCCAATCGTTGCAGTGATACCAACGTTGTTTTAGACGGAAAAAAGATGCGGTTGAACAGTGGAGGCACAGCTGTTGTGGCTCTTCCTCAAACTGCGTCTCCACCCCTTTTTTTTCTGGCTGCTAGAGAAAGACTTCCAAGAGTATCATTACCGGGCTGGCAGTCAGTGAAACAAGGCAAGGCAGAAGAGGCAGGACAAATAAAGACGGATTCCAGGTGAGCACTTGAGATGAGTTCTCTGACTGCACAGCAAATAAATAATAGCCCTTCTGCTAAGTGCTGATGGTGTTTGAAACAACTGTTTGCTCTTGGTGACTGAAGATATAAGGATGGGTCTTAAATCTGCAAGACAAGGCAGCTACGGTTTCCTTTGCCAAAGGCACTTTTCTATATTTATGTTTAAATAGCATGTTCTGTAGTAATGAGCTCACCAGAGCGGCACTCTATTATCCTCTGTTGTCCGCCTTCCACCAAAAAGGCTACCCATTCTATTACATTCTATTCTGTTTTACCTAGTGATTTGATCGAAAATAATATATATATAAACACATACATTAACACAAATTTCACAAAATAAAGTTAATGCTACCAAATAATTCGAAATTCACTCATTGCAAGGTGTTCGCTAACATTTGGATTTTCACATTTTTAGGGTGACATGAAGATAAATCTCACAATCACTCATACATTTGTGTCGTAAAAAAATACTTCAACTGCCTGATATATAGTAATTAATACCCGAGAAAAGACACGTGTTTGATTCTCAAAGCTGAAATGTAGCCAACAGGAACAAGAGACAATGCAAAATCCGATGCAAAAAAACGACTTTCTATTCTTTTCTTTTAATCTTCTACTTACAATAATTCTTGTTAATAACTGACGAGATACTCTGAATATTTGATATGTGGCAATAAATCAAAGTTAAATTAGGGACGGACCTAAACCAGGAGCTGAGATACTGTTTAAAATTATCAACAAGGAAAAAACCTCCCCCAGTTCTTCTTCCGAGCTGCTATTGATCCGCTGCAGAGTGCCATTCCACCCTCTGCTTCTACTGAAAACTCAAAGTAGCTAATGACTCAATCTGCCCACAGGGATTCCTAGAGTAACCGCAGGGGCCAGTAGTGGGCCTGTCTCTAATCTTGTCATATGTAAACACTTTAAGGCCCGTGCAAATTAGCCACGCTCCCTTAGCTGCTGTTTTGTAGGATGAGATGATTCTTGTGCAGTCGTTACTGTTTTTTTTTTATACTTTGATGGATTTAATATATTAAAAAACTGCTATAGAAGGAGCTTTAAAAATATCTGCAACCTGATTAGTCCTTTTAGTTGCTGATCAAACCTATCATGAGGGAGAGATGACTCATATGTTAAGGAGGTACAGACGAGCCAACCATGAAGAAAGGGTAGGTATTTCAGGCGGCTGATCTTGGTTCCTTCACTGTGAAGACACTACTAACACCAATAGCTGCCTTGAAGTAAATAGGAAAAATCTGAAGACTGCTGCTGTGATGAGGACCTAAAACCAGACAAGTGACGGAAATTTAAATAATACTCAAGTTGCACAACTGGTTGTAAAGAAAATGAAAGTTTTCTGACAGTCACTGTATGCCACTGCTGACCCGAAGCAGATGTGCACGTGTCAGAGTCTCTTTGATGGTTAGAATTGTCTATTTTTGTTAAAGGATTTAACATTTGTTGCTGCTAAGGCAGTTTTACTTAAAGATACATCCTTCCTTGGAGAATTTTTCTTTAGTGTGTTTGGAATGCTGCTGGACACTATTTAGATCTGGTGCTAAAATCCATGCTTAAGGATTTGATCACATGAGACAATCTGTAAGTACACGTCTTAATGCTTCAAATCCATCCAGTATGTTTCATAATATCCGGTCTCAAAAACCCGCCTTCGAAGGCACAATATTTCCAGGACAGATTATAGTCAGCTGACATTTTCTGATCTGCTTCTTCACTGTTGGCTCTGAATTGTACTGGTTTTAGTAACCGTGTTGTACAAATGTCTGTTGCTCTGACCAGTGTTTACAATAAAAGTCAGGTATAACCTTAGTGGGTCCTTTAGTTCAGGGGTTTGGGACTTTTCCAATTGGATAACAGACACAGTGAATTTACCTTTGTCAAGGTCGCCACTGCAGGATTCTGCAACGTTAAATGTCCAATGTCCTTCCAAACACAATGTGAACTGTGACAGTGCATTCCTCGGAATCCATCTCTAAACTCTTTGAATGGCAAGTTAGGAAAAAAAAAATACCACCTTGAGATATTTTTAACAAAAGTCAAGAAAAGCCCATTGAAAGGAAAAGTGTGAAAACACACTCTGGATCCAGTCCACGTGTAAGACAGTCACGCAGGACCAGAGCTAGAACCAGGTCAGAACACAGGACTGATAATGATGATGTTTCTATCTCAGCCTTTACTCATCTCAAGAATGTCACTTGAATCATGTACAAATATTTATCAGAGTGGACCACGTCCGCCATGAAATGGACAAGTGCGAGCGTCGGCGAGACTGCGTTCTCAAAGCATCTATTATCACTTCCCAATCATAAAGACGGACCTGAGCTTTGCTGTGAGTTAATTGAGGTCTGGCTGGTAATTACAGCCGAGATTTGATCTGTTGGAACCAGAGTTGCAATTTCACTGGCACTTTATCATAAAGTCAAACAGAGGCAACTTCAACTTGTCCTTGGCTTAAATAACCGTGTGGTCAGATTAAAAATAAAGAAAACTAAATGCAATCCACACTGGTTATTAATTATTAATCAAAACGGTGTGTGGGCATTTAAGGTTGTGTATGGTGTATTAGTTCACTGGAATTGGGTTAAGGATGTGTAATTGACTGTTTAACTATGAGTCAACAAGTTTAAATTTGACTCAGTCAGGGGTTTCTAATAACATTTAAAGTTGTTATTTTTCATTTTATATAAAGTTTTTCTAATGCTGAAAAGGGAACAATTTAAAATTCAGAGCAGGAGCACTTTTTTACTCAGCATTTTTCTTCCATTTACTAAAAGTGTAAAAAAAAAAAGATTAGGACAATGGTTCCCAACCACTAGGCTGAGGACCAGTACCTGTGCATGAGTGAATTGGTGCCGGGCCACAGAGAAATACTGTTTCCTTTTGGCCTCATCTGTCTTTTACTTCCACTTAATCCATACCCATATCAACAAAAGAACTGACCAATAGAATGGCTAGGATTCCATCATCAATATTGCAACTATATTTGATAAGGAAATATTTTCTCAGTGAAGACAACAACAATAAACTTGAAATGACGCAGAGTCATTGATACAAGATTCTAACTTTTTATACCGGTCTGGCAGGAGAAAATTATAGGCTGGGTGCATTTGAGAAATCCTTGTTGTGTGCATGTAGACTTAATTTGGGTAGGAGGATTTTATAGGTAGGAAAATATTTCAGAACACCAGAAATTAGATTTTATTAAGGGGTATTTATCGTATAGTACGAGGCATTTAATCGGTTCGTGGCCGGTTAAATGCAAAGGTTGGGCAACACTGGATTAGGAGACACTTCTTTTGGTCCTATCAAATTTTGCTGGTCCATATGCCGACCTTCTGTAACCACAAGAGGATAGTGCTAAGTACCTAAGAACTAATTTTATTTTTCCACACTTCAATTTGTCCAGAAACTTACTGACATACTGGAAATAACCCCCCCAAAAAAACCAAATCTTTTTAATACAAAGATGAAGGTTGACGTGAACCTGTGAGACAGATTTAATCAAGCACATGTGTATTGTACTGGTATGCAAACAAAATATCAAACCCCTACAAGTACACCAGGAGACTGAATCCTCCCATGACCTAATAAGCTAAATAGCATCTCTAATTTAAGACGGGTAAGCTCCAGTTCTTGTTGAGAATTTGAAACATCAGCTTTATTACCGGGTGTTAAATAATACCAGTGAAGCAAACATAAACCAAGCAGAGATATGACCCAGTTGCTGCCTGTTAAATTAATAAGCTAATAACGCACTAGGTGCATTAGTCTGAACACTAATGCGCAAAAAGAACTTTTCCACACCCAAGTAAATGATGGTGTTGGGCTTTGCCTTGTAAGAACACAAATTAATTAATTTGACCTAAAATGATTCCAGCTTTATCTGCTACCTCTGCGTTTTCTTTGATTTCCATTGCAAATTGCTTTAAATTGTTGTTGTTTTTTTTCCCCCTAGTACCTGATTGTGATTGATCAATCTGGCAGAGTCACGTTTCGGGAAAGTCATGTGTTAACGGAAACAGCGATGCGGGCTGTTCCAATGTTTCTTTTCAAAGAACTCAGCGACTTGGCTTTCTCGCGGAGCATTTGCAATTGCCAAAAGCACACTGGTAGAATGGCACCATTGACATGCAAATGCCTGGTAGTTACAGAGAAGTGAGAGCTGCCAGAGTGCATTGTTGAGTGACAAGAAGGAACTAAAAAAAAAACATGTCTAAAAGCTTAGATGAACATGAGTGGGCTTGACACAGCAAAAACAAACTGTATTTTCTTTTTTTTTTTTTTTTGCGTATAATGTTGTGTCCAGCAGGGTTACTGTGGACTAATGACAGCAGTTTAAATCGACTCTTTCTACTCTACGTGATCCCTGGGATTTTATGGCAGAATAATTAAGTTTTAACTGACCCCACAGTGTTGTGCTTTTAACTAAAGGTCAACAGCGAACAACAGTGAGAGCTTGATTATTATGTATATCACAGCGTGGAAATATGCTGCTAATGAGGGGCCGACCTTCAACTTGAGTGTAAACACGGACCAAACAAACCAATGCGAAAGCGCATGGCCTCTGTCAGCTCTCAATGAAAGGAAAGTGAAGGACACAATGGGGCTGTGATACGAAGGAGACCGTCGTATGTGACACCGACTCTGCTATAATGGAGGCTAATGTATGTCAAAATAAATACATGCCAGTGAGAAGGAAGAGAAAAAATGTTTCCATTAAATAAAAAATACATCTGTTCCATTAGAAAATGTAAATATGGTTGTGAGGATTTCATTTTTCATTTATCACAAAACAGGCACCTTCGCAGCTACAGCCAGGTGGATTTAGAGAAGATGTGAAGGGATTAGTGAAGTGATATCAATCACAGCAGCCAAACCGTCTCCTTATCCAGCACTGTTTCAGTCTCTGGCTGTTTCCCCCATTGATCCAGTGCAGGATAAAGGGCTGGCGTAGTAGCTGAAGGCGAGGATTCCCCTAAAATTCTTTTTTTTAATGTTGTCATTATAGCTTTTTAGGGTTAAGCCATTCTAAATTCTCTTAATTGATTGTAATAATTGTGGTAATCAATTAACAACCTGAACTTTATCAATTCTACACACACTCATTTTAAAAAAAAGACATGTTTTCTTAAGCTTTAGAAAAACATCTATTGAGAAATGTTATTTTTATGCAAATGTCGGTGTATTTTATTGCAATGATTTTTATTGCATTTCCAGAAATACTCTGCACTTCGTTGGAATCTAGGGGCGGTCGTGCGGTCCATTACCTCTACGCTCCTTTGCTGAGTGTTTATGTAGAAAATAAAAATGGCATATATTGCATAATGAAGGAGCACTTTTAGTGTAATATGGAGTAAGTCATTCCATCCATGGATTGCAGCATTAACTCATTTCACATTGACGGTAAATGCACCATCTGGCACAGGGGTTAGAAGCTAAATTGGTCCTTTTTTCTTTATCTGAAAGAAGCCGTGCAGCCACCACAAAGGCTAAAAAATATACATTTTTTAAATGTTTCTATAGGCATCAAAAAGGAGAACCTTTTTTCAATAGAAAGTAAAAAGGCAAAGGCAATTAATGAAAGTATAATTGTAATTGCGCATAATTGTATTTAATGATTAACCAAAAATGGACCCAACCTTTTGTGCTTTTGAACGTTTTTCCAATTTATTTGTAATGCTTCTAAGTGCAGGACTTTAAAGCTATATTAGCCTTTCAATGGCCTTGTAATGCCTTATTCTACAGGTGTTCATGTTAAAACATCACAAGTAGTACTATACCAATGGGTGGAACGTGATCTACCAGTAGATCGCCAAAGGAGTGCTGGTAGATCCTGAGTAACGGCAAAAAACAATAATAGAAATTAAGAATAGGAATAACATGATATTTCAAGATGCTAACCATTGGGCTAAAGTGAGAATTATGTCTGTCTCTTATACACATC
>JAFBJS010001816.1:185419-215419 GCA_016785265.1 Paraplagusia blochii
CCTGTCCATCCTTGTCTCTCCTAAAGAGAACCTCAGCATCTTTAACTCCTCCACCTCCAGCTCTGTCTCCTGTCTTCTACCTATTCCTAGTGTCTCTAAACCATACATAATGACTGGTCTCACAACTGTCCTTTAAACCTTTTCCTTGACTCTCTTTTATCACATTTCACTCCTGACATCTTTTTAAATTATAATACTTATTATTAAATATAAAATAAAAAAACCTGACTGTGAAAGAACACAGGAAAATAAAATAAATTTGTTTGGCCGTTTATTTTACTACTATCGTATTTTTACTAATGATTCCCAAAGGGAAATTACTCTCTGGAGAGAAGGCCAAAGGTCTGAAGGAATTATTCATGAAAATAAGAAAGCTATTTATTATATTCATGAAAAGTCAAAACAGTTCTGGAAGTTGCATAATCACCTAATTTAATCACAGCAGAATTCTGGGAGATGTTTTCCAACCCAGGCTACGACCTGCTTATTTGCTTTGTCTTAGAAAATTGAAACAAAGCTTAAAGATGTGACTTATTCATTTGTAAAGGGTCAATTTCAATATTCTATATATATATATATATATATATATATATATTAGTCTAATCGTGTGAAAAATGCATCATTTGGTTTTGCACACCATTTTCCTTTGCATGCTGAGTCATAATAATAAAACCCAGCATTTCCTGTTTGGAATTCCTTGGTGAGATTTTTTTCCTCTTTCTATCAATATCAGTGGCAGTAGCTGCCAGAAGATTTGGTGGCTCAGGAAGCTAGCAGCTGTAAATCCAGGCCAGGGGTTGTGTGGGATGTTCAGATAAATGGGCAGGGCTTTTGTTTTACTGTAACACTGCTTGTCTTAACTTCCTGTGTCTACCGAGGATTTGAAAAATTTGCTACTGTCCTTGGGCGTCTCTCTGAAGCAGCAGCTCTAAGTCTGGCCCGAGTCAATCCCATCACACCGGGTTGCATAAATAACTTCTGCTCTGCACAGGGCTCCACTGTTTGGGTCGCTTTGTATCTCCCGCAGTGTTTTGTTTGGTCTTTTGTTTGTGGGGATTATGCATCCTGATCTAACCCCATCTGAGGGCTCTTTTCACTGTGTAAAATGTTTCCTCCATCCAGGACAAACTACTTTCCTTTCCTCTTTACCCAGGATCCTCACTAATGGATTTACTTGAAGGACCTTTAGAATTGAAGCAGCTGTTTGACATGTGTGTGCGACAAGGCATCAATTTAAAGGAAAAGCTGGGCCACTGCGCCACAAAGCACATTTAACCCTGAGGACACATGTCACATTTCTGATGTCCTTTGTGATAAGGTTTCCTCACTTCTCTGCCCTAACATCCACGGTTGGACCAGTGTACGAGACAAAGGCTTGGTTATGGCTTATTATGTCAGTGCTGAGCCCTTTTCTACACACTGATGAAGAATCTGCAGGATGTTTCACCAGAGTATAATTAGAATCAGCCATGAGGAGTCTTCTGGTGCAGAATAGCAGTGTGCATACTCCGGCACCACTAATGACTATCCTTTCGGTTCTTATTCAAAAGTCAATCAGAAATATGTGGTGTAAAAAGTCCAACAGAAGACCTCCACCTCCACCCCCACACACATACACAATTACCCTTGCCCCGCATATACTGTATATGCTGTGCCACCAGGGGGCCCGGTCAAAAAATGTTTTGCTTCAGCCAATGATAGATTGGGAGCCCCAGTAATATCTTGCTAGGAGCCCCAAGAGACCCTAGCACTGCCTATGCATTTAATATATAGAGAAGGAGAAATATTTACGATTTATTTTTCAATAAATATATTTAGTCTGGTCCGTGACTTTTTTTTAATCGTAGCCCGCTAGGAAATAGAGTTAGACACCGCTGATTTAAGTGATCTATTATAAGGCTTTGGAAATGTATTTGTCCCAGTATCATTATTGCTACTGGTGTATGCAAAGCAGGTGTAAGCAGTTTATTCACTAATATAAATTGTAAAGGTTGGATGTGAAAGGTATATGAAACAAAATACAAACAAAAGCGAACCAAAATATATTGCAACCATCAACATAAAGTGTCTACCAATGGCAGAGTTGATACGATGTCCACGATGTATTGTATAAGTGCATTGGTATTCTGACTGTTTGTCTGCAACAAAGTGAAGTAAGCAAAGTTCTCCTTGTCCACAGCATGAATTAAATGCACTTGGCAGATTTTTGTTTGACTGGCTGTGTCCATCCTAGAGCTCACTTGTCAGAAGACTTATGCAGGCTTTCCTTCCTCCAAACTAACCATTTTCTCCTTGTTTCTTTTCGATCTGGGTTCTTCCTTCCCTCTTTACTCTTATCCTCTCTGATCCCTTCTCAATTCCGGCTACTCTCGCAGAGAACCATTTCTCTCTAACAGTATCATTTTGCTCTTGAGTTTCTGGATTGAACTGCCCACTGCTATTATGTCATTCGACATTTGCTCTTAAACCTGGTTAAAATTCACACTGGGCACAGAGAGGAAGACTATATCTATACAGCTTCTCTATTATTCCAGATCTTTTTGCCGTTTTGTTATGACTCCCGAGACACATTTATTTTACTTTTGGTTGTTTTATCATAGTCAAAAAAAACCCCAATGCCATCAAGATACACTATTGGGAATGGTTTTATTAAGGGATGTCCAACGTTACCTTTTGCCAATATCAATATTTTGTCATTATTGTCCAAACATTTGATACCCAATTCTGATATCAACCGATACCAATAAATACGCGGCTGTTTACCCCCCAAAAAATATATAATTTCCTCAGCGACAACCTTTGACAAACATTTTTATCAACCAAACCAAAAATTGGAAACCAAAATTTCATTATAATAAGTGTCAGGACAGATCTGTGATGGAAGAGTGTCAGCCAAGGTGAAGGACAGTTGTGAGGCCTGATATGATGGATGGTTTAGAGACACTAGGGACAGGTAGAAGACAGGAGGTAGAGCTGGATGTGGAGGAGTCAAAGATGATGAGGTTCTCTTTAGGAGACACAATGAAGGACAGGATCAGGAATGAGGTGACTAGAGGGACAATAGAGACAGGAAGGTTTGGAGACAAAGCTAGGGAAGCCAGATTGAGATGGTTTGGACATGTTCAGAGGAGGGACAGTGGATACATTGGTAGAAGAATGATCCTAGAAATGGAGCTACCAGGTTGGAGACAAAGAGGAGTTTCATTGGTGCAGTTAGAGAGGACATTGAGGTAATGAATATGTTGACTTGCGGTGGCAACCCCTGAAAAAGGGACAAGTTGAAAGAAGAAGACTGATACCAAACTAAATATCAACTGACCTTTATTATCAGATGTCCTGAATTTATTTTAACTGAAGCAACTAGTTGTGTCTAGCGTCATTGTCTTTTGATGTTGAAATGTAAGCTGTTGAGAAAATGTAGATTGAAACAATTTTGCTGTTTTTTTTTAATCTCCCCAGTCTCCATTTTTCAGCCAGATTAAATGTGTGAGAAAGTGTGCAAAAAACACTATTATTTTTCCAACTATCTCCTCAAACTTTTGGCCTCCCTTAGCACATGTATTATATCTCATGACAGATGTTATGACAGAAAAAGGAAAAAAAACGCACTCCTAGAAAATTCATTTAATCATGACCACAGTGACCAACCGTGCTTCATTATAGCTTCTATCTTGGGAGTGTTTTTCACAAGGCTATTTCTGCCATAACCTAGATTTTAAATCTGGATCTGTACCAGTAAGTAGGCTTCACTAAGTCGGATGGAGCCCACTGGGTCATATAAACTACTGTCAGTGGGCTTTAAGTCTTGTGTTTAAAATAATCAGGATGAAAAATTTTGCCTCACCTGAGCTCCAACAGCCGTTCTCAAGTCTGAGCACTGGCTTTAAAAACACAATCAATAGCGGGTAAATTTCCCAGATCTGATTTTTCTTTCTTGGCGAATTTGTCAGATTATTATCAAGTCAATTTCCTGGAGTCTGCTGTTACACGGTTTGATGGCGTGATAATAACATCGTTGAAGAGGAGCTATAATTGTTGTGGATGGCTCCTTTTTTTGGAAGAATGTGGGCACAGATGGGCCCTGAGCTGATGGAAGATTTTCTCTGTCCCCAACGGCTATCACGAAAACTTTGGCAAAGTGGCAAGAGATATAAATAGACTGCATCCAGGAGCAGTTCTACATGTAAGCACAAAAATAGAGACATCCCATGAAAGGTGTCATTTTAATAAAGCAGTGACTCACAGTATGGAACCGGAAGGTCAGAATGTGTGGAGGATCTCGTTAGCTTGTAAGACCTTTACCATGAGTTCATACTTTTCTGTAAGTTTCTGAAGGTTAAGTGTTTAAAACATTAAACGGTCATTTTGATAAATCGGTGATGATAAAAAAAACAATTTATATCAGAAAGTGTTTTACTGTACTTTAACAGTACTAACTAAAATATAATTCAGTATGAGATAATTACTACATATATACATATACATATACATATATTTATATTTGTATATATATATATATTGAAATCTTTTGGTTCATGGTTCATAGTCATTATATAAACATGTCTGTTAAATTTAGCACCTTGTCATACACTTTTTTTTCTTTTATGGATCTTTTGCTTTCAGCTTGTCCCTTTTTTTCAGGTGTTGCCACAACTTCCATCTCCTCCTGTCCTCTGTATCGTCTATTCTGACTCCAACTACCTCCATGTCCTCCCTCACTGCATCCATCAATCTCCTCTTTGTCTCCTCCCTGGTAGCTCCATCTCTAGCAATCTTTCAATAGTCAAAAGTCAAGTTTATTGTCATATATACCATATATCCAGGACATATGGCACAATGAAATTGCAGTCCCCTTTGACCCGCGGTGCAAAGGCAATACAAAATACACTACAATATAGAATACACTACAATACAAGAGGTATTTATACAATATAAGAGGATATTTTCAAGACCATAGTAAATAGGTCTTGAAATCTTTTTATAACAGTGCACCGTAAAATACAACGTGGAACACTGTAAAATACAGTATAGTAGTGGAATGAGTACTTGAAGTAAAGTGATGTTGTAAAGTACAGTATTCAGTATATTCTACAACCAATGTATCCACTGTCCCTCCTCAGAACATGTCCATCTCAATCTGGCTTCCCTAGCTTTTTCTCCAAACTTCCCAAGTATAACGCACACTTGTTCCTTAGGGAAGGAAATAAAATTGAAGAAGTTAAAGTTTCCGACCTGATGAAATGAAAGGTAACACTTCAACGCTTGTCAAACGGTGCAACAATAAATATTTTTCCTATCAACCTCATGCACTGTCAACAGCCATCTTGGAACTTTTGACTTGCCTTATGCGCCGTAGCAGTGAAAGCACCGAAAAGAGAGCAACTGTTTTCACATCTGCCTGTGCAGCAGGTTCCTGCGATACATCACTTGTAACAGTGTGAGTGTGTGTCAATATATGTGTGTGTGCAAGGAAGAGGAAGGATTGTTACTAATCTCCTGCATTACTGCAGTCATTTTCACTCTCCTCATCAGCAGGAGCATGTGCTCTGTGAGATTTAAAATATTTAAACCTCTAATCTGTCAGCATTATGAGGTTAGCACACCAACACTGCTCGGCTGTCCTATCTGTCACCGCGCCGGCCCCCACATATATCACAGCGCCCTGATGTGGCCCATTGTATTTCTGGTTGGGGAAAAGTCTACACGGCCATGCCGTGTAATTTCTCAACAGTGGCAGAGACACGCTGCTGGACCCTAGAGAAAAATTACGGCGACTGCATGTGGCTAAAATAAACCCTCGGTTCTACCGAGCGCAAGAGCTCCGCTAATAGTTTCCCCAGTGAACACATCCCTGTGAATCTTCCCATGAAATTCTTTCACCATGGTTAAAGCAGCATTTAGTATTGATCTGGTGGCAAAGATTCATAGACTTGCAGAAACACAACATGAGTGGCCATGTGTGTGTGTTTTTGTCAGTTTGGTGAACAGCTGGATGGCGCCTCCTTTATCTGTCCTACACATAGCAGCATACAGCATTTTCCTAGACTGAATTAATAACCAAGAGTGAATAAAGTGAATGGGATTAAAACCCAAACAACAGAGACTCATCTATGACGGCCGGATTGATGGAAGACACAGCAACGCAGGCCATTTAGTCATGTCTTCATACGACAGGCTTTTACTAAGCTCCTTAAGAGCCTGCCCCAGGGGATCCATGGTAGGCTGGAGATACTGACTCAGGCCTTATCTTCACTAATTTAGCCCATGAATTAGACGGGTCTTCGGCTCTGTGTCCTGTCAGAACAGCACAATACTCACTCCAGGTTAAGAAAATGAGCAGAGAAAAAGGCAGTGAGATCGATGAGCCCTGCTGCCTATGGAACTCGGGCTACGACAGTTGGAATCCGATGCAGGACTTAAGGCTCCTTGTTGTAATGACATGTGATATGTGTAATGTTGGTCCAATCACAAGGATCTAAGAATAATAAATGATGTTAAGTTTCAAAAGCAGGAACTCTATTTTTTTTATTAAGTTTATTTCAAAAAAGGTTATGAGGTTTAATTGTCGGCAGTGGGGGCCAAGTGGTTAAGGAAGCCGACTTGGGTCCACGAGGCTTTGGGTTTGAGTCCCCCAGCTGCCAGGTTACCACCGAGGTGCTATGAGCATAGCACCGTTCCGACTCACATAACTTCTTGTGGGCTCACCACTGAGAGGAAGGCTCACAGTGTGGTGCAAAGTGATATGGGTGGCACCAGCTGTCCCTGCGACCCAGCAATGGACAAGCGGAAAAGTTGAAGGAATGAAGTTTTATACAGTGGTTCTCAACTGTTCTCACTCTGCTGGGACCCACATCTTCCTGTGTTGCGACCCACTCCCAAAAAAAAAAAAATTGAAAAATCCCTTCTTCTAACAGACTCATTTTATTCAGCTGAGTGTGCCTTTCAAAATAAGAGATTTTCTAAGATAAAACACATGCGCAACAGCTGATTCACATCATTTAGATTTTTTTTTAACCAGCTGTTCGCAACCCACTCAGAACAGGTCTACGACCCACCAGTTGAGAACCACTGGTTTAATTAATTTTGCATCTTAGAAATGGATGGCTGCCTTTCAGTAGAAGTTACAATTAGTTCAGTAAAAGGTGCAATATTGCTTCTTATGGATACACAAGTATTTGTACTACATCTGTAATCTCACATACTAATAAACATAATAATAAAAACATGATCATAGCCATTTTTCTTTCCTTTTTCCACCATTCTTTGAGCAAAACACAAGACAATAATCTTCTGCAGAATCCGACAGTCCAAGCCGACAACCTGAGTTCTGACCATTCTTTAGGCTCCAGTCAAAGCCCACGAGCTGTCGAGTGTGTGCGCGTGTGTGTGTGTGCCGGTGGAACACTTTGGGCAGAACCTCATGCAAATCAAAGCTGTGTTCTGCAAAAATAAATCACTCCCATGTAAACAAACGGCCACTTCATGCTCGACTTAATTGTTTCCCTGATTCCAGAGTTAAAAAGGTCGTTCATTAATTTTGCATGTGTCACCAATGTTGAGCTGCAGCCCGGCAGCCAGTGCTTATACAACAGCTTCGCCACCCACCCCCCCTCCTACCCCTCCCTGTGGTGACATTATCCCATCAGCACTTGCTCTAAGGCTCCCTGTGATGGAAATTTTAAAGAGTCTCCTTTTAGAAAAGAAAGCGATCGATGAAGCGCCCCCTTTACTGCAGCAGCAGGTTTACTTTAATTTAAACGGGGTTGGGTTTCGTCCTCTCGTCTGTGTGCCGTTCAGAGTAAAGTGTTTAATAAATAATTCAAATAATAAATAGACAACTTCTGGCAGACAATGAGTGGAAACATACTGCGTGACATCTGTTTTGTACTTGGGATGGCAGTGTCCAAAAGAAGCCTGTTGTCGAAGCAGACATTGGTCTTTGGCAGGGAAACCTGTCTGTCATGGGAGATGTTTTCTGGGCCATGAACAATGTAAAAATCTCTGTTAAACATGCACCGAGCACCAGGCTCCAGGCATATCTGCGCTCCTCGGGCTGAGATTTTTATTTTTAGTTAAAGTTGTACGCTTCTCGCAAATTCTCCAAAGTGAATCTTGTTTATTACTAACTTGACAAGTGTGTCTTGTCAATTTGTGCTTGTCTAAAGTAATACAAACAAAATCGCTGGGTTCTGTTTTTGTCTTGGCAGTCCCATCACAGCAGATGATTTAATGATAATGAAAGCAAATATCAGGAAAACAAGTTTATCCTTTTTCATTAGTCCCTATACATTTCACTTGGAGGGAAGCGAGATTGAGACAACAGACATGTAATGAAAATTTGCTATGAAAGATGGCAAATTAGTTGCCAAGATTAGTGGAAACACCCAGTGTGGGACGAATGTAGAAGAACTCAGATTTATTTATTTATTTTTTTTACCGAATCACATAAAAACTGAATCATTCTCATCTATAAATATAAATTAATTTTCTCAGAATTTAAATTAAACCCTTTAAGCCCAAAAAGCAATCTTGATATTTTTTAATTAATGTAATTCAACAAAAAATGCAAGAACCCATTCCCTTTCCATCCTAATTTAGAGTTATAAATGTTTTTATTGAATATGTAGAATATGTGAAATTGAGAAAAATATTTATCTCAAGGTCAAACTACTGGATTTGAGAGATTGTCTCATGAGCAAATTATCAAATATTTGTTGTACTGTATTCTGTGTGCAGAGTGACACTCATTTGAGGGCAGTTGGTGGCCTAGTGGTTAAGGAAGCAAACTTGGTTCGAATCCCTACCACCAAATAACCACTGAGGTCCACTGAGCATGGCACCTTCCCCACTCAGAGCTCCCCGGGCTCTAAAAGCTGCCCACTGTTCACTTAAAATACAGAGGTCACATTTCGTTGTGTGCAGTGGTGTGAATCACAATGTCAGAATGAAAAGGAGTTTGATTTCCTTCCTTCCTTCCACTATTCCGCCAAGGTGCACCACCACATCTAACCTTATTGGGACAAAACACTTAAAAGTTTATTTTAATATGACACCCAGAACTGATTTAATCAATTATTTTGAGAAATTTGAGAAATTAAAAAATGATTTCTGTGTATAATTCTAACTAAAATGGCACAGACTTCCAAGCTACAATTTGCAGAGAAACCATTTGCACTGATCAAAGTATACTTCACTCACTTTTTGTACAGTTTTCGGTATGTTTTTTTTCCACCCAGCTCTAGTGAGTGTCTTAAAAGTCATTTTTTGTAAGGTCAGTTGTATCCATTGGGAAATTAATCAGTTGCTGCTACTGCTGCATTAACACAACATGTCAAAGCCATAAAAAACCTCCTTGGCCTTCCTCCAATAGCCAACAAAAACACAGAGGCAACCTCACTTCTTCACACCTTGGACCATGAGTGAAAGCATGAAAACAGAGATGACAGCACACACAACCTGAGTTCCCAGGGGCCTGACACCAGGTGAGCAGCACATCTGTGTAGAGCTGGTGCAGGACGTAAACAGAAGACTATCTGACCTCTGCAGCAAGCGTAAAGGTTTCATCAGATTGTTCTTGAACAATCGCAAGACTTACATGGAATATAACATATCTAACGTTGTACGCCATGCACCTGTGTTTCCACAGGGTGGCATCAAGTGTATATCTAGAAGGAATGTGTCAAAATAACTATAGTGTACGCTGAAATGTTGCAACACAATACTGTATCATCACATTTCACAATGCACATATAAATATCTCCATTCATGTTGTTTTTCCATTCTATGTCTAGTTAAATGACCAGAGCATATTTTGCAACGTTTTTCTCTTTTACCTTTTTCTTTGTTTTTTTTAATCTCAAAAAGGTTAGATGACAAAAAATATGACTTATAGTTATGTCACTTTGAAAAACAAGGCATAAGCTATGTTTGTAAGTGAATAACTTGATTTTTGCGAACATTTCTAAAGACACCACTCATGCAGTCACCATTATATTCAGCACACTTCATAAAGACTGATATTAAATCTACTATAACAAAGAGTAAGCCGAGTTGTGAATTTTTTCAGAATTTTAATAGACTTTAAGAGGGAAAAAGACAGACTTGGTGAAGAGGCAATTGTTCACCTAATTGTAACTGCACACAAGCATACACTATGTAACAGCAGGCTATTGAAGGCACTTTAATAGTAGCACAGAAAAATGCCGTTACTGATTAAATTGCCCGCGTCATGTACAAGGACTCGGAGTCTATGCAGGTTAAGTTTCCACTGGCACTTAACAAACTTTGAGGGAAAAACATTTCATGCAAAACCCCTTCAGCTTTGTTTTGGAACCAAGTAAATACCTGGGATGTGATGTATAAGTCAAGGCCAAGTGAAAGTCATGACCAGGTTTGAAAAACCCAATATCTGAATTTGCAACTGGATGCTGATGTAAAAGGGTTTTCTTGAGGGGCATCAAACACATCACCAAAGCCAGAAATGTGACAGAAACAGCGCTAGAAGCTAGCTTAAATGGGCCATCACTCTAATACAGTGGTGTCAAACTCATTTGTACCAGGGGGCCACATCACAATTTCCTTAAATGTAATTGGAATATTCAAATATTCAGACATGGTACTGCAGTGTGATGGCTGTCTGTTCATTTTCCCGCTTTTTTGCTGGTGTGGGTTAATCAGTGTCATCACATTCACCTGTGTCTTTGTAATTAGTCTCACTCGTGTCACCTGGTACCCTTAGTATATATACCCCTCTCCCTCACTCAGTCTTTTTGGGATCATTGCTGGGAATTGTCTGGTCTTGGTGTGTGGTGTTGTGCCGTGAATGTTGTGATACGCTTCTGTTTAGAGGGTTTGGGCGGAAGAAGCCAAGCTGGTTAAGATGTTTTGAAGAGTACATGCTAATGAAGAGATGTACTAAAGTCTACGTTTAGTTCTTTTGTGATCTTTTTTCTAAGAAGATTAAAACAATCTACAGAAATGAAGCCTCTCAGTGCTGCTTGTGGGTCCAACCATCTCGTCCACATCATCTTTAACGCCATTGAAACATAACACGGCAGTTTACTATCGTTTATTTATGTAACTAATAAATTTTTATTGCAGTGTAAAAAAGAAATACATTTCTGTTTTATCGGGTTAACGAACTCTGCTACATTGACATTATAAACCTTTGTAAGCTCCCGGACCCATACAGGATGACTTGGCGGGCTAAATTTAGCCCCCGGGCCTTGAGTTTGACACCTGCTTTAATAGATAAATTAAACAAAATATTTTACTACCTTAGCGACTCAACATGCCTAATCTAATCAACCAGGAGAGAACTTAAAATACAGCATAGGAAGAAAAGGTAATTGAGAAATAATTTATGTAAATTGAAAAAGTGCCTGATACATGACGAGGGCTTACAAAACATTTATGTAAAATTCCAAGAAGTTATTTCCAAAACAGCTGCAGTTTTTATCTTTAAATTGTTCCTAAATCTGGAGCACAACAATTACCACAATATGCTTTCAGCTTGTTCTAATGTGTCCAATTTAAACAAATAAATTAGCTTTAAGGTTTTAAAATGACTCCTTTAGAAAAGCCTTTAGAAAATAGTGGTGCAGGGAGTACGAATGCATCCCTTCAACTTTTTTTTTTTTTTTTTTTTTATATGTTCACTGGAGCTACAATCTGGTGCTTGCAAACACATCCCGGTGCATTATTCATACCATTGTCATGCATGCATCCTGTGAGTGGGAGTCCTGTCATCGTGCGTGTCCCCTGATTTGTTCTTTTTTTTTTTTTTTTTTTTCTTGTAATTTGTCAGCCGGCTGTAAGACGCTGCACCATCATAATTGTTACAAAGCTCAACTACAACCCAGTAAACACGGAAAAAAGAGAAAGAAATGGGGTTTTAAAAACAGCAGGGAACTTGAAAAATAGTACTTTGCTGGACTGGAATACAAACACTGAATGGCCTTAGAGAGAATTCACAAGCAGCAGCAACAGCAGCAGCAACAGCAGCAGCAACAGCATGCATAATTCTTCACAAGATATTAAAAATACACACACACACACACACACACACACAACCAGGCAATATAAATGAATGATGACATTTCATCGATTTTTGAATGTGCACGCCTCAACTGTAAATTCTACAGGTCTGTGTCTTTGTGATGCGTTCAGGATTCCTTTCATCAGACGGTGGGGTGCACATGCCAAAATGAAAGGCTGGATGATTTCCTAAATACTTAGGTATCACGGATAGACTTTCTATTCATCCAATCACCATGACAACAACAATTTCACTCCCATTTTCTTTTGGAAGTCGTTGCTCATTGTTAATAGTTCCTCCACCACTCACTACAGTGCGATTCATGGTTCCTTAATTTGCCTCAGGTGTTTCATACATGACTAAACAGATGTGTTTCTATCAGTGAGTTGGTTTGAACATAGCACGTGATTCATTCTGTCTTCATCACATCTTAACAGGTGCAACAATTGCCAAAATATTTCTTTATATTTATAAGTAATCCAAGTAACACAGGCAAACTATGGCCCAGGGGCTAAATATAGCCTGCTAGGCTAGAGCAGTAGGCAACGGACCGGTCATTAAGTTGTGGTAGATAAATACCCCTTAAAAAATAAAATTTACAGTGTTTTGAAATATTTTCCTACTTATAAAATCTTCCTACCAGAAGTGCATGCACACAACAAGGATTTCTCAAGTGCTCACAGCCTATAATTATCTGCTACCAGACCGGTATAAAAAGTTAGAATCTTGTATCAATGACTTTGCGTCATTTTGAGTTAATTGTTGTTGTCTTCACTGAGAATGTATTTCCTAATCAAATATAGTTGCATTATTGATAATGGAATCCTAGTCATTCTATTGGTCAGTTCTTTTGTTGATAAGAACTTGGACAATTGGGCCCAGAGTTTGGGGACCACTGGCCCACTCGGCTGAAACCCCTTTCGTGTGAATACAAATAGTTCAAATAAATGTTTTGACTGGAATTAGTTTGATTTGGCAGGAAGGACGCCTGGTGTTAATTCCATGTTTTTTTGTTTTTTTTTTCCGCAACCCTCATAATGGGACAAACCAAAAGTGTTTACCTAGCTTTCCCGTCAAACCACTAGATGGTGCATGTCTCCCGTAACTGTTTTCGTCACCTTTGCGGTGATACATAATACAATACTTACAATACCTACAGTCAGCTAAAGAAGATATCATGTCAAATACTGTATATAATTCATGAAAACAAAGATTATTTTTCTGAAGTTTTGTGCCTCTGAGTGATTATGAAAAAAATATATTGTTATCTATAATATAACTATTAACTATTGTTAATTGTTAATGTCAATACACAGTTCAAGCATCTTGAGGGTAAAGTAAATCAGTCAAGTCAAATGTATTAATTTTCAGTAGTGGTTATTATGCAGCAGAGGGGACAGAGCTGCTTCTGCACATCACTTACATTGTAAATCTTCCTGTGGCCCCTGAGCCAAGAGTTTGCCCACGTCTGCATTAGTGCCACTCAGAAGTAAACAGTAATGCACAGAGGTTCTTTCTCGTTACAAAAAAAGTTGTGCCTGCTGATACATGGGTTACAATTTAATAAATTGCTTTTTTTTTTACCTTAAAGCAATCTCGCCATTTCCATAAACTGGTGTAAGCCAAGTCACTGCAGTATTTGCTGTTGAACTACAACTTCATGAGAAACCACAAAGCAATACAGTAGGTATTTATTAATGACACAGAGTAATTTTTCAACAGCTACGTTCTCAGAAATACCTCCAGGCCAGATTTAAAAAAAACAAACTTCTTTACACAACATAAATACTAAAAAATAAAATTGAAAGCCTCCACATTGATTCCACTTCGTAAATACCCCCGGACCAAAATGAATATTGCAACAGGACAATTTTATCAACTGCAAACATTAGCTCAGAAGAAAAAGGAAACAGAATTTGAAAGATTAAATACTACTTAATCCACCTTTATGCACATGTTTTGAATTGTATCAAACCATTGCCAAGTGTCTCACGCTATTCTGGGCCAAAAATGAAGTCACAAAAAACACACAACAATAAACAGAGAGTCAACGTTGTCTGTTGCCATGTTGTTTTCCAACATATGTTATCTTTCCATTTCAGATAAGTGCTGAAATTTGTTACCTGGTGCGACTTCACTGCTGCTTCACACTGTTTACAAATGGTCGCACTCTCATCTAGCCATCCTGGCTTTTTTATAACCTTTCAATCTTCTTTTACATTCAAAGTGTGTGTGAGCATGATAATGGAGACTACCATTCCAACACACTTACATACAGAGACTGCTCCAAATTACAAATGTGGCTGAGAATGCTTTACTCACAGGCAGCTCTTCCTTTGGACCAGTTGCTTTGACATATTATTTTACACCGTCCTATGGGATTTGAGCTGATAACCAGAAACAACATCACATCCATCCCACAACCATGGTGGATGAGTTCCACTTGATGATAATCCACTTGTGATGCATAACAACATTTATCAATATTCCATGCGAAGCAAGGAAATAGTCAGTCTGACAGACTGCTTTGGAGACGGCACTTATGAACCTGACTTAATACAATTAAGCTGTGAGCAAACAGAGAGACAGAAGACAGAGAAACAAGGCAACGTTACACTCTTCATACAAAGAGAGAAAAATCAGTAAAATGCTTTAAGAAAACAGTTGATCCAGAACTTTCACACACTCTACTGTATATACCAGGCTGACATCCTGGTTAGAACAATCGTCTGATGTCGCAAAACATTATCATATCAATTTATTAATATCAAAATCCACCTGTAGGTGGCAACAGTGCTACTGACGTTATCCCCAAAACAGCAGAAAAAAATAATCAGCCAATGGAAATGGCTAACCTATGGAGATTGACATTTGTGCAATTGTTTCTTTTTGTAAATACAATTAAAAAATGTTTCGTAATGCCTGTAGGTGCCTCTAGGTGGCAACAGTAAAGGTCCTTAATTCCCAGGAACAGGAAATTTGAAGAAGAAAAACATAATCAGCAAATGGAAACGGCTAACCTATGGGGGTCGGCTTATGTCCAATAGTTTCTTTCAGAAAATACAATTACAAAATATTTAGCATCTGCCTGTAGGTGGCAACAGTACAACTCAGTTTCCCAAAAACAGTTAATCTGGAGAAGAAAAAAAAAATCAGCTAATGGAAATGGCTAAGATATGGAGGTCGACTTTTGTCCAATTGTTTCTATGTGTAAATACAATTACAAAATTTTTTTATTTTGATGGTGAAAATGTCTGTGTACATTTAGTGGAAGATTTTTTTGGGGGAGACTTTTCTTCCATACAATTTTGCACTTACATAGCTAGATATTTAAGTCGTGCTTTCCCAACCATCAAGCAGTACTAGCAGTGGTTAGCCTTGTAGCACCAAATGTATAACTGGTAAAAAAAAATACCTCAGAACTAGCCTATAAAGGACATACAGACTGGAAGTAGTGGAACACATAAAGCCTAAACCAGGAGCATTTTTACTGCGTTTATGGCACCCCCTGCTGGGTATGTTGAGTTAAATAATTTGTTTACAAACAATATTTGCATATGCTATTTCTGTCTAATAGTTTTTGTGGGTTTATCCTTGAGTTCTTTTTTTTGTATTTTCTTTAAACAGAATATACAGTGCACATATTTTTTGACCTCTGCAGCAGAATCAGGCAACCAATCACGTTGATGCTGAGACTGTTTTATTTATCTACAACTTCCCGAAATAATCAATCCACGAGGAAAGGACTGAAAAACAGCAATAAAACCGGAATGCCCTTAATACCTCTGGCACAGACTCCTTCCTGCTCTTCGGTTCAACAGATGGAGGTAGTCTCCTGCCTCTTCCATCCTGATGGAAGATTCTACTCTCATTTAAAGGAATTACGACCGTCACTGTCGACTTGATACAGCATTTCTTTTTCTGTTTTACTTTTCACAAACTTCCAAATCTCGAATACAAAGACAGAAGCATCCATTACGCACTCAATATACGTCTACTCCAAGTAACAAGTGCCTCAAAAAATCTCCTGGTCTGCCCTGACGTTGGCAGGGAAGCTGTGTTGGACTATAACCCGATCACATATGTCAAAGTGGACGGGGGACACATTCAAAGACATCCCGCAGCACCCAGACCCGCGGACCGGCTCTGTCTGCCCGGTCAAGTCGCCGAAATCGAACATTTCTGTGGCTTTACTGCGTGGAAAAGTGACAAGAAATCCACAGCGGGATGAAATTTAAGTATTCCCAAATCCAAATTTCGGGATATTCATAAGTGAGAAGATGTTTTCCCAGCTTTTATTGAAGTGTCATGAATGCCTCACCTGCCTCGCCGAGTCCCCATGCCGAGTTTCTTGGATGAAGAAGCCGGAGCAGGGATGACTGTTTCGGGATCTTCACTAACAGCCGGGTAAGAAATACTCCAAATATCCCTTTAGCCCGCGAAATGCTCGGCTTTTTTCGGGAGTGACCTTCCTATAAAACGACGGCTGTTGTCATTATGTCCCCTCCGCTGTCATGTCACTGCTGGTCCTTCATGTTGTTTTTTTTATTATTTTCTACAAATTTCATCTCTTTTCTCCGGCTGGTAGCTCTTCTTCCTCTCCTCCTCCTCCTCGTCCTGGCGCGTTCGGATGCTTCTGCCGTGACTCCCGGGCTCAGTGCGAGCTCGGCGGGTGCGCGCGCCGCGTTCCCGCCTCCACACTCGGGAGCGCGGCTCGGAGACGGAGAAGAGTTACTAGGTAACCAAGGGCACACGCATCTCACATGAAAGGCGGCAGAGAGGATTTATGCCCGCGAATATGCTCTGCCCTTCTCCTCTAGCTTCTTTGACAGCTCAGCCAAAATGGGCGTTTTTAATATTTCAATGATGTGCCAGACTTTACTGTCCATATCACAAAAACTCTATATATCACCCCCTGGAATCATCACCTTCCTGGTATGGCCTGGAGTCCCTGGAGGGGAGGCTGAAATCCGTAGGTATTAGTTTCTCTGCAAATAGGCGGGAAGGAATAATCTACAAACGATCTTTATGGAGTTGATACAAGGTTAAGAGAAAAAAGGACGTTTAAATAAAGCTGTGAGAATGAGAAGAAGAGGTGGGATGGCACGGTAAATTCTAAACAGGCGGTTTAAGATCTTATTAAGCTACACCGGTTTGGGAGGAATTAAGTTTCAGGCTTCATTTCCCACAAAGATAAAGTTTTCTAGTAAAAAAAAAAATCCATAAGTTAATTTATATTTTAGATATAGTCTGTTTATAAGTACGTTCATCCATTTTTATCTACTTATCCATTACTGCAGTTACAGCAGTCTCCACAACTGCCACCCAAATCATAATGCACCATTGGAAATCAACCGCCATGACTGGGATTTCAATTTGTCCAGGACGTGAACCCTGGAGTTTCACACCAAAGACGGAGACATTGTCTCTGGGCCAAAGTGAAGGCCTGTTCTTTTATAAGTAATACTGTATCTTTTTATTTTTGGTACTTTTCAACACAGACAGGAAGGTTTGGAGAAAAAGACAGGTTGAGATGGTTTGGACATGTTCAGAGAAGGGACAGTGGATACATTGGTAGAAGAAGGATCTTAGAGATGGAGCTACCAGGTAGGAGACAAAGAGGAGATTGATGGATGCAGTGAGGGAGGACATGCTCCATGGTAGTTGGAGTTAGAGTCTAGGATGCAGAGGACAGGGTGAGACGGAATTTGTTGACTTGGCAACCCCGGAAAAAGCCGGACAAGCCCAGGAAAAGAAGAAGAAGAAAGAAGAAGACTTGAATGATGATATTACAAAACACATTAAAAAGACGACCTATACTTAGAATACTTTTGCATAATGTCTATTATTAAATGTACAGTATATTACGCTGACAAAAAAACAATACACATTCATTTTTATTTGATATATAAAATATAAATCTGTTTAATCTTATCTTTTATGTCAAGAATATGAAGAAAAATGCATGTATGTGGTAAGAAATTGTTTACAGTTAAATATATCAGATTAGTGGTTCTCAATCTATGGTACGCACACCAAATCTGGTACTTGGGCCCCCTCTACTGGTGAAACGTGGAACCTGATCCACATTTGGACCAGGTTGGTTGGTAAAATGTAAAATACAGCGGTTATTGCTTTCATTTCTTCCTGTTTGTTTGTGTGGGTCCAGAATTAAATTTAAGTGCCTGCTATTGTGCTGCTTTATTGTTCAATACATCTGGCTGTTAGGCTAATAACCTTATAATGAATAAACTCTTTTTTTGCCTATTGTGGCCTGAGCTGCAGGCTTTTAATGCATGTTGTAGTTGGGTTTTAATGTTGTACTACTGTAGTAGTGGCAAATATTTTGGAGGAGTTACACGCATCAGTGTCATCAACATCATAAGTCACAAGTTATTGATTATCACTAAGTTAGTACTGCAACATACCGTAGCTATATTATACTTTCTACAGAGTTTTAAATACATGGGCAAACTTTACAACTCAGTAAAATAATTTCTTTACTTTTTGGTAAAAATCTTCCACTCGAACCAACTGTTTTTAAAACTTAAAATCCATTCATTTTGTCAACCATAGTTCACAGACACCGCACATATTGAGCACAATGGAAATAATTTCTCTGTGATGGTTTTCAGCTTTGGTTCAAATAAGAGAAACAAGAAAATGAAGTGATTTCTCCACAACACAATGGAGCTCATGTGCAGAATAAAAATGACAAATTCACAAACGTACCTGCGTTTGTTATGCAGGCGACACTGGAGTGAATATCCAAATGCAAAACAAAAAAGTCACACATGCCCAGTTCTAACACAGTAGCTAAAACCCACACCGTTTATCCTCTCCGTACAACTCGGCTCCCTCTGCTGACATTTTTGAATCTTGCTTGAAAATCCATTTCTTCTCCTTGGCCTTTAAATCCAATGGAGATCAATACTGTATCATCAGTGCTTTGTCTTTCACTGTCATTCTTCTACGTCCTTGAATCAGTTCTTCTCTTCAAGTCTTTTAACCTAACTTGTCGGCTTTATGTGTTCTCGAACGTCCTCTACACCAAACAAAAAAAAGTCTGTACTGTTGTTGTGACTTTGCTAAGTGGAAATTTAAATTACCTGCTGCTTTAAAATGACTTTTTTTTATCACCAAGTGTGCAAAATTGTTTTGTTTTTTTCTCATTACAAATACATTGGGAACAGTGGGGCCAGGGAGGAAATCATTGCTTTACAGTCGACAGGAATAAACTTACTTCTAGACTTTATACGGTATGTAAATCATGTACGAATGAGGTTTTACCTGGAACCCTGATAATCAAACTCAGTAATCCAGTCTTCCGCTGCAGACCTCAGTAATCAGCAACAAGGTAAAGGAGTTCACTTCTAAGTTTCTTCTAGGACTAGGATTGTATCATGAGGTGCTTGTATCTCGAATCACGTGTATTCCTATTAGAAATAACCAAATAAAAATGAATCTGTTCCTGTCCTCTAAAATACTTCTTAATTAGTACAATCGTTACTACTCACTTTCACTGTTATGAAGAATAGTGCGCAACATAAAGACAAAATCACGTAGGTAACGCAAACGCAAACACGATTGGCTCACAAGAGATGGATATGGAAGTTGCTGAAGATGTAAACTGAACGAGTCAGGTGGCGTGGGCTGCTCCAAGTGGTTGACCACATAATGTCAGCGTCTGTAAGCTAGCACATAAATCGAGTCATTCCAAAGAATTAGCAACCTTTTTCTCAGTGTTTGCTCATCTCTTGATATACTTGTATGTAGAGGTGCTCGTATCTAGAATCATCTTTTTCTGTTGAAGTGAACGAGTCAGGTAACGTAGGCTGCCCCAAGTAAGCTCCTGTAAGCTTGCTTGTATCTTGAGTGCTCACTTGTATCTCAAAGCAAACATTTGCTTGGAAACTTGATTGTATCTTGTACGTCGGGGTGCATGCATCGTGAGGTTCCATTGCGTGTCAATGTGTCAATAATTGAAACATCAATTAACTTGGTTCAAATTGATTATATGTTGATTTTTTGATTAGGTAAATAATAGTCAAATAATCCCTGTGGAAAAGATAAGTATTATCAGTACACAAAGGGAATTCTGTTAAAGAATATCGTAATGGAAAGCAGACTAGGTACAGTATCACTGATCTACAACACAATAAATACATCTGTAGCCATTTATCTCCACCTGGGGGAGGTGTTTACATTTCACCCTACACTTCTAGCTTAAAACACCCATTTACCACCCAACGTGATTCTGCAGATATTTGTCGGTCAGTTCCAGGTTCTAGTGTAGATTAATCTAGAAATGATTCATTGTGATTAATCGCAATTTAATCCACAGCTGGGATTAATCAGATTAGAGCATTTTAAAATGTTTAACAGTCTGGGTCACACAATTTGACAGATATCAGCTAGCTTAAAACAGCTAGCTTAAAACACCTACCTCAACTCTCAACATGAGTCTGCAGATATTTGACCATCTGTTCCAGGTTCTAGTGTAGTTTAATCTAGAAATGTGGCTTCATTGTGATTAATCGCGATTAATCCACATCTGGGATTAATCAGATTAGAACATTTTAAAATATTTGACAGCCTGGTTCACACAAATTGACATATATGAGCTAGCTTATAACACCTACTTTAACTCCCAACATGAGTCTGTTCTAGGTTATAGTCTAGTTTAATCTAGAAATGTTGCTTCATTGCGATTAATCCACATCTGGGATTAATCAGATTAGAACATTTTAAAATATTTGACAGCCTGGGTCACACAATTTGACAGATACCAGCAGGAAGAGACAAGGTGATAAGTGAATCCCCCTCCTCACCCTTCCGTCTCACACATCTTGAGTGTGACACTCAGCAGCAGAAGACGATGGTGCATCATGGGATCGCTACGACGCCCATGACAGGATGCTAAAGTTGCCAACACACAAAAGTGGAATTCAAACCACTAACTGTTTTGCTGTGAAACTTGGTGAAAACGTGTATTTAATGCAGCGACGTTCTGTGTGAGCAAAAAAAAAACAAAAACTCTGCTAAAGGATGAGGTGTCGTTTTCTCCAGTCTTATAAAATGCTGGCGTGGGGAAAATAACAACAGTCAATTGTAGGAGTGTGAGCTGAACTGTCATCAGCAGCAAAATGCATCTTATAAAAGGTGGGGAGACATGAGCACTGACCTCATTTTAATATGAACTGACAACCCAGGAGGAGGGGGAGGCACAAGATAAACAAAACAGGCCCAGACGGGGGAAGATGCACGGCGCTTGCTGAGGCCCACAGGTTTTACAGGTGGCTTCAGACGAGTCATTTATACTGACGAGGACAACGAGTCAGCCACGGTCGCCGACGGATGAATAGTGCGGCTGGAGGCAAGTGCATGAGTGTAGTTTAAAATCATGCCGGAGAATAATACCCACGCCGCGGGAGTCGCTGTGTGCATCGCAGTGCAATGATGCAGAAGCGGCAGCTCCGTGCTCCATGTGACTCAGCCTTCCTCTCATGGACCCTCAGTCCACAGCAGTGTTGGGCAAGTTAATTCAAAAAAGTAACTAATTACTTTACTAGTTACTTCTATGAAAAAGTAACTAGTTACATTTATAGTTACTAAATTAAAAAAGCAACTAATATCTAGTTACTTTACTTTAAAAACATATTTAAACAGTGTTGTGTTCTGCATCTTTATTGTAACCTCAACCTGCCACTTATTGTCTTGCTTGTGGGTGTGTGCTGCTGTACCGCGTCGCCTGAGTGTGTGAGACTGTTTATTTCCCTATAAGGCAAGAAGACCCGCCCAGATTTCTTTCTGATTGGCTTAGCCTGAAACATTAACCTATCTCAACCAATCATCGATCCTTTTCAACGCATGAGTTCAGTTAGTGTGCACGGCCGTCTTTCACTCATGACTGACAGGCAGCAGACAGGCTCCGCCTCCACACAGTCCTCTCTGCGTGGCCGGGACAAACCGTCCATTTGGACCACAGATAGTAACGAGTAACAAGCCCCTTTACACCACAGTAGCAATAACGGGGTTACTGAATGGGAAAAGTAATACGTTACGTTATTAGTTACCAAGAAAAGTAGTTACGTAACGGTGTTACAAGTAATGCATAAGTCCCAACACTGGTCCTTAGTCAGTGGACACGACCAAACAGAAAGCACCGGATGCCGTCTCATCCTATATTCTTCTTCCCAAGTTGAAATTTTCTGCACACAAAGCCCAATTAAATCTGCCCTTGGGGTAAAGTGAAAGAAGTAATCTCCAAGCCCCAAAATTAGAATAAAAAACCTAATCATAAGTCTCTAAAAATCCAACTCTTAAATAGCCTATTTTATAATGTTTAATAAACCAACACAGCAGCCTCGGGGGTGAAACGTCTCAAACTGTTGAGCTGACGACACATTCCTAATGATTCCTGGGTGTAACGCCGGTTATATTTAGCAATGCTAACGTCTCTTCCTTTCTTGATTGATGGTGAAGTTGCTCTTAGTTAAAAGTGCTTCATCGCATTATGATTTAGAAAAAAATATTAAACAAAGTGCATTGCCGGGGAAATAATTGTGTTTGTTTAAAGTAGCATATGATTCATCGGGATTTTACAGCCTGCTTATGGCGGCGAGTGGTCATTATTGGACAATTAAAATGTAAATGTGCGGAATTTTACTTACTAAATGTCACCTCTTTAAAGTTGAGTGGAGAAAAATGTGAGATGCAGTTTGGAAACAGTACGTGAAACACAAACACCGAGTGTTGGCGTCTGGAAAATATAAGAAAAATATATTGAAAGAAAATGAGGGAAGAGCAGAAAAAGTCTCCCGGCTGTCATTGTGAGAACGAGATGCTCAGATAAGGAGCAGAAAGAAGAGACAAAAACGTTGAGATTGGTCTTCAACAGGGGATTGAAATCGGCCTAGAAGACTGATTCCCAACCACTGGGTTGTGGAACTCTCACGGGCCCCTCAGGACCTTCAAGTAAACAACCGCTCTGAAAAGTACAGTATGTGTTTGCTGCTTATAATTTCTCTGTGAAACAGTAAAATGTTCTGCCGATCAGCGTGGGTGGAATTCCAACCTGCAATCTTCTAATAACCAGCCTCATCTCCTTAACCCTGGACCTCAGGAAACCTTTAAAAGGCTCAAAAAGTTTCTCAAGGTTTTCCTCCAAAAACCTGCCTCATGCTGCGGGCAGTTAGTCCTTTTTCCGCCATCAGTTTGATGCTAAAGATAAAAGATAAAATGTTAAAAACCTTCGTTTCAGAGGAAAAGCTGAATCCTTGATGGGATCATTCCCATCAAGGATTGGCGACGCCCCATTTGACTCCCGTGTCCAAACTGTCCGAGGAAGGCAAAGCGAAATCAAACTCCAACATGAAGGAGAACAATGATATCCTGTCCTTCCACTGAGTGCTCTGTGTAATCTTTGGTTATTACGACTTTTTACTTCACTGCTCTCCTTTTGATTTATTTTGTGAAAGCCTCTTTTGATCCTGTTATTCCCCCAAAGGCTTTTCTCAAAGCCCAATTTGGAAGCAACCGAAAAGATGAAAATGTAATACAAATGATCCAGCATCCCACAAAACATTAAGCTGATAAATTTAGACCATGTCGTTAGACTCTACTGAATCTGAGCTCCTCCATCATATGCTCATGTACTAATATAGTTCCAGCCTTTAAAGGTGCAGTCGGTGTCGGCTTTATATGGTTTTAATATCCAATCCTGAATCATATAACGTCCCCTCTGGGACTGGGACATCTGAAATATTCATTCATTCATTCATCTTGATCAACTTCGTTTGCTGAGGCAGCAGTCTCCACAACTGCCACCTAAATCACAACGCACCATAGTGTGAAGCTACTTGCTGGGGTGAGTCCACAGGTTTGAGATGGTGCTACACTCACAGCACCGCAGTGGCAACCTGGCTGCTGGTGGATTTAAACCCAAAGCCTTGTGGACCCATGGTCCACAACCATAGCCCGCACTACTGTCAACTCAAAAAATAAAGTCCTCTTATTTTGTCTTAAAAAAAACAAGAGCAGACAAGAAAGAAATATAGATATATATATACACCCATATATGGCCATCACTTTGGCCCAGAGGCGATGCCTCTACTGTGGGAAACCCCAGGGGCACATCCTGGACATGTTCGATTCCCAGTTAGGACACTCGAAGTCCAGTGGGCTCAACACCTGCAGGAAAATATGGCGTGGTTCAATGTGATTTGGGTGGCATTTGTGGAGACCACTGCCCTCACGACCCATCGATGGATTAGCGGGTGAAAATGGACGGATGGATGGACACTCTTATATACATTTATGTATAGATATGTGTCTATATATGTGTATATCGATGGTGGTCTCTCAAGTCAAAGTCATCTCTGGTGACATAAATCCGTGACTTATTATTTTACTATATTCATTTACTGATTTATCTTCATCTTCCTTATCCAGGGGTCTCAAATCCGTGGCCCGTGGGCCATTTGCGGCCCATGGAATGATATTTCGCGGTCCCCGCCTTGATGTGAAAGTTGAATTTATAAAAATATTTTATAGATTAGTTCTCCACATTTTATGGTAAATCCTATAGTTCTCAAAACCCTGATCCGCAGTCTCCTTCTGGTTCAGTGTTATATTACACAGAATCTATGGGAAACTGATTTTTTTATTACATTTTTTCTTTTGTATTAAACACTGAACGCTGACGTGGCTCTTCGGTGAAATGATAGAGTGGGTGAAGATCCTCAAAACCCCTGACCTTAACTGTTGCTGGGGCAGCAGTCTCCACCACTGACACCCAAATCACACCGCACCATATAATGAGCCTGCCTGTGGGTGGTGACCCCACTGGAAGTGATGTGGGTTCGGACAGGGCCATATTCACAGCACCTGGGTTCCACCTTGAAGAACCCAAGTCTGCTTTTTTGCAATATATCTATCATAAATATTGATAAAATAATAATAATAATAAAAAGAATCGTCATTTTCTCTTTATTGATTCCTATCCTGAGTTTTTCTCTGTCTGGTGACTCTTCCAACAGAATATGTTTGAGTTTTTTGTGAAGATTTGTTGTTGTTGTCATTTTTTTTTCTGCCATATTTTTTTTTTTTCTGTCTGCTGACCTCTTGCTGCTGAGTGTTGAAATGTGAAGACAGCGGCTGCAGTGGACTAATTAGTGTTGGAGAGAAGCTGGCTGTAGTCTTGACAGGATTGGTCAAGTATCTGGAGACATGTTTTTGTTTTGTTTCCCATTTCATTAGACAGTGTCCCGTGTCACGCTCCCTGACTGGTTAGACCTGCAGACCTTCCTGCAGCTGAAGCCTTGTTTCTCCTCACAGGATTATTATTGGCCATATTCTGTCGTCAACTGCATATGAGACAAAATTTATCATCAGTACTTTGGGATTAATTTCTACTTCGCTGTACATCAGGACTCTCCTGAGGTCTGCATAAGAGACAGCAACATTTCAGCCACCAAAAACATTCAGCCACCAGTAAATTTTTAGCAGGAAAACTGTACTTTTGGCTGAAGGAAATTAACAACTAAGCAACAACAAATTAGGATCCCAAATTTACAAAAGGTGTTTTGGTAAAATTTCAAGAGGTGGTGTATCTACAAATAATTTTCCCTACGTCAGGTCTGAAATCCCAACATCCCGATTGCTTTGCAGAATTCGAGAAGGACACATTTGTGATTCCTGGAGCAGAACTCCTTCAACATTCTCTTCACACAGATGCAGGAGTGGGTGAACCAAACTTATTTAAGTGTTTCAGTTTTTGACATTTTCATTTTTGCCCAAGTGCCAGTGGCTGGCAAGGGAAACCAGCCACTAGGGGGCGCAAGCCATGGTTGTTTTTTTTTTTAGTGACCGTCCAAAGCTCAGATAAATGGTGAGGGCTGCATCAGGAAGGACAATTCAGCATAGAACTTTGGCCAAATCAAAGAACAAAATGATTTTCATACCAGATTGGTCGGACAGGGTGAGATGAAAATTGCTGACTCGCTGTAGCAACACCTGAAAAAAGGACAAGCTGAAAGGAGGAAAAGAAGCAGAGCATCAGACGTCCCTTCAATTCGGACAAATTGTCCAAATTGAGTTAATTAAAATGATTTTAATCATATTTTGGACTAAAGAACGACAGACTCTAGTCATTGTTGAAAATATAAAGTGATATTAGTGATTCATTATGCATCCGATTTTTTAAACAAAACTGTTTTGTTTTGTCTTAAAAAAATTGTAAAAAAAAAACGCTCATTATGGTATGATAACCTTTAAATTGCATTTCTACTAACATTTTGATCACGTCTGGGGGCGAACGCTCCATCGCTGTCGAGTTGTGTTTTTGTCTGCCCACAACTCCAACTGTTTTTCATCTGTTATTGTGTCGCACGTCTCCGTACATGTTTCATAATGAGGATTCCTGCAGAGTTCTAAGAAAGGAGCAGCAGCATTGACTGGAGAGCTCCTTTCAGGTGGCCAAACATTTTTTTTTTTTTCACATTCCTGAGTTGAGAGTTATGGTAGCCTCAGCTGAGATGCAACACAATCATCTAAGGCTGCTCCAAAGTTTGGAAATGTAATAAAAGGCAGAACATTTGGATTTGTAGTGGATACTGATGAATACAAGAGGTTTTCCAGGCTCCTGAGACCAACTTTGTGATTTTTTTTATGACATGAATACAAACAGTATCGGTGTTCTGGAGATAATAAGAGAAAATAAATATTAAAAATAAAATAGCTCCCACATTTACCTCTGGGCCGTCTGAGCATTGTTGATACTGGGTTTACGATCGATAATCTGCTCCAAAAGCAAATGAAGCGGACTTCACACAGTAATGGAAAAACAAAAAAGGAGAAATACGATTTAAATGCTTAATTTACACCAGGCCCAAAGTATAATTTAATTCATGAAAAATAAAAAAAAAAGTACGTCTCAGATGAATTAGAGGCATATTGACAGTTTGAACAGACACCATGTTTTTTCAGTCTGAACCATTACAGATTAATCAGCATCCACACTGTTCTCCTGTCTTGTTTACGGTTGGTTGAGCTGAGAGCTTCTGTCGGCTCCGTCTGCAGCAGATGTTTCAGTACCAGCCATTTCTTCTCACACGGACACCCGAAAAAACACTCTCTGCTTTCTTTTATTGTCTTTCTGAGTAATTGAAGCTTTTTTTTATTTTTCGCTTTATTTCTTTTTATAGTTAGCTTCCCCCCAATGACCTCTGGGTGGCAGCATTCACGCCCTGCCACACTTACTCAGCATTTTTCACTTATTTAAAACTTCTGGAGTCGACTGGTAAAAATCTTAGAGATAAGAAAAGGGTAAATATAAGATATCATTGCTGAACTTGGTGATATCTCAGTCTAAACCAGTGGTTGCTGGGCCTGCTGTCTCCGTAGCTGCCACCCAAATCACACTGCACCATACTGTGAGTCTTCCTGAGGGTGGTGAGCCCACTGGAAGTTATGTAAGTCGGGTTTGTGATGGTGCTTTGCTCAGAGCAACTCAAAGTGGCCACTGGTGGATTTGAACCGTCAGCCTCAAGGACCCAAGTCGGCTTCTTTAGCCACTTGGCCACCACTGCTGCCAACCTCAATTATAAAGTCTTTTAATTTTGCCATTATTATAAGAAGAAAACTAGTGAAGAATTTATTTGGAACAAGTAAAAACAAGAGAAGGACAAATTGTCACATTGTAACAGACAAGTAAGATATATAAATATTAGGGGTGTGCGAATTAATCATTTTGGATCGGACTGAACCGAATTGGATCAAACTGGATCAATGTTTTTATATTTTTTATGAATCGTTCCTGAATCGGATCATAGCCCGTGAATCGAGATATGAATCGGATCGTTATGTGAGTGAATCGTCAGACCCCTAATTTACATTATATATAAATTAGGGGTGTGCAAATTAATCATTTTGAATCGGACTGAACCGAATTGGATTGAACTGGATCGAGCATTTGATATTTTTTATGAATCGTTCCTGAATCGGATCGTAGCCTGTGAATCGAGATATGAATCGAATCGTTATGTGAGTGAATCGTCACACCCCTAATAAATATATATGCACATACATACATACATATATGTATGCACAGATGTATATGCATACATATGTGTACCTCGGTGTCAGTGTTCAAGTCGGAACAAAACAGGACGCCAAGACATCATCACGTTTTTGAATGGTCTTTGGACAGTCATGTGACACATGGTCATATTAGCATTATTTTTGTTGTAGTTATAGCTAATATGTCAAAACAGTTGACAATTATTAAGAAGAAATGGAACCAAGAAATGAGGTTCAAACCTAATGTAATTTTATGTTATTGTTTAGATAAAAAATATTATCGTACATGTGTATTGTTTTTCTTTTCTTTTTTTCCTAGTAGGAATTTTTTCCGGGATTTTTCCCTGAACTGATGCGTGGGTCTCTCGGGGCAGACTGCTGCAAACTCCTCCAAAAATCTTGATAAAACACATTGAGTCTGCCTTGTGCATGGACTGTGCTCTATAAATTGATAAAGTGATTAAAAAAACACATGTCAAAGTCAAGGTCTGCAGCCCAATTGTGGCCCGTCCTGTCCTTCTGTGGTGGACCAGGGGAGCTTTAAAAACAATTCCCCTATAAAAAAGTTAAATAATGATTTTCGGCTGCTGCACTTTAAAAAAAAAAACAAATTAAAACATTTTTTTTTAAATTAGAGAGCAATGAAAACCATTGTAGGTTGAAAAACAAACACAAAATGTTGCAACTTTTAACCATAAACGAGGTCAACTTTATTACTCGTTACATATCTTTGATATCGATTTACATAGTTTGAGGAGTACAGGTTTATCTACTCACAGTGGAGTCCTGTCTCTCCTCCATTTTCAACTATTCTCTCGCTCTTCACTGACAAACAAAGCAGAATACATTTTTAAAGAGAGAGTCCAAAAAATCCAAAAGGAAACATATTGATCTGAAACAAGGCCATTTTCTCGGCTAACACTTCTGATCCCCGCTGGTTTTCTAAAACCTTGGTGGATATTGCTCACTGTTTATGTCCACGGTCAACACTTAATCCCAACTCTCTTAAATCTTTCTGTAAATCGTGTCTGTCCCAACGTCGCTGCTGCCCGTAAACATTAGATTTCAGCCCTGGAGTCTCTGCCTTTCGGTGCTTTCTGGTTTCATTTATGGCGTTTTTCCTCAGTCTGTGTGCAGTGATTAGGTGTCAGGCTCCGGTTGATTACAGCTGCTCACATCAAGTTGTTATCCAGGTAGGTGTAAAAAAAAAATAAAAAATTTTTTTTTTGTTTAATGAGCCTTTCTCTGCTCTCCCAGCATTAACGCTCAAGCACACACTCCCTGCCTTATTTCAACTTCACTGCCAGTTTTATTTGGACATTAATGTTGGTGGCTTTGTCACAAAAAAGTGTTGGTCACAGCGCGCGCGCCAAGGGTGGCGGTGGGAACTAACGGGTATTTTTTGTGCCAACCCTCTGGGGCTTTGCTGGTCTTTCTCTCTGTGGAAAGTCTTCAAAAAAGGTTGGATCTTGAGTGCTCGGATAATTTCCCTGTCTTCCACGGCCATTATCAAATCTCCATTGTGTAATATCTGTGACAGGAGACAGCGGAGGTAAGCGGAACAGTTGAAAATTGAAAGAGTTTAATTTTTATGTCTAAAGTGTTGTCGTGCTGAGGAACGTTTCTGCCAGTTGAGAAAGCTCCAATCATACAATCAGCTTGCTATCAGTGTGTTTTTGCCAAGTGATACTTGACTAAACTGTTCAGCAGAGGGAGAAAAAAAATAAATGGTTCCACTCTCATGTTTAGATTTCCATATTTATTGCCCGAGTTTCTGCGGGGAGTTTAACCCTGAACGACAATCACAGTTGACCTGCTGGGACAAATGTACAATCGCAGCCTGAACGCTGGAACACGGAGCCGGAACTTTACAGAGTGTAAAA
>JAFBJS010001819.1:0-17671 GCA_016785265.1 Paraplagusia blochii
CAGGCAATTTTTATTTTTTAACATTTTTTCAAAATCATAAGGCTATAGCCTTACCACTTTTGCTGATATTTTAAACTGTTCAAAAATGTCAATTTTTGGAGGGTTTAGCACAAGTTAACTACACAGTAGTATGTTTGGGGCAATGAACTTTGAAATTAAGGCATTTTGGGCAATTTTTTTTTTCAACAAATTTTCAAAAATCAAGGCATTTTGAGCAATTTTTATTTTTCAACAAATTTTCAGGAACATAAGGCTATAGCCTTATCATTTTTGGTAATAGATCTTTTCTCAAATTAACTACAAGATAGCATATTTTGGGGCAGTGAAGTTTCAATTTAGGGTATTTTAGGCAATTTTTATTTTTCAACAAATTTTCAGGATCATAAGGCTATAGCCTTACCACTTTTGATGATATTTCAAACTGTTCAAAAATGACAATTTTTGGAGGCTTAAGCACAAATAACATACAATGCAGCATATTTGGGGCAAAGAACTTTCAATTTAGGGCATTTTGGGCAATTTTTTTTTTTTTACATTTTTTCAAAATCATAAGGCTATAGCCTTACCACTTTTGCTGATATTTTAAACTGTTCAAAAATGACAATTTTTGGAGGGTTTAGCACAAATTAACTACACAGTAGTATGTTTGGGGCAATGAACTTTGAAATTAAGGCATTTTGGGCAATTTTTTTTTTCAACACATTTTCAAGATCAGAAGGCCTTACCACTTTTGCTAATATAATAAACTGTTCAAAAATGACAATTTTTGGAGGCTAAAGCACAAATGCCGTGCAAGGCAGCATATTTGGGGCAACAAACTTTTAATTTAGGTCATTTTGGGCAATTTTTATTTTTCAACAAATTTTCAAGATCATAAGTCTATAGCCTTACCACTTTTGCTGATATTTTAAACTGTTCAAAAATGACAATTTTTGGAGGCTTAGGCACAAATAACCTACAAGGCAGCATATTTGGGGCAAAGAAATTTCAATTTAGGGCATTTTGGACTACTATTTTTATTTTTCAACAAATTTTCAGGATCATAAGGCTATAGCCTTACCACTTTTGCTGATATTTTAAACTGTTCAAAATTTACAATTTTTGGAGTGTTTTGCTCAAAATATTTCACTTGGCTGCATATTTGGGGCTATTTGTTTGCTATTCAGGGCGGTTCCGGCAATTTTTATTTTTTAACATTTTTTCAAAATCATAAGGCTATAGCCTTACCACTTTTGCTGATATTTTAAACTGTTCAAAAATGACAATTTTTGGAGGGTTTAGCACAAGTTAACTACACAGTAGTATGTTTGGGGCAATGAACTTTGAAATTAAGGCATTTTGGGCAATTTTTTTTTTCAACAAATTTTCAAGATCAGAAGGCTATAGCCGTACCACTTTTGCTAATATATAAAACTGTTCAAAAATGACAATTTTTGGAGGCTTAAGCACAAATAACGTAAAATGCAGCATATTTGGGGCAAAGAACTTTCAATTTAGGGCATTTTGGGCATTTTTTTTTTTTTAACAAATTTTCAGGATTATTTTTTTTTTTTCAACACATTTTCAAGATCAGAAGGCTATAGCCTTACCACTTTTGCTAATATAATAAACTGTTCAAAAATGACAATTTTTGGAGGCTTAAGCACAAACGCCGTGCAAGGCAACATATTTGGGGCAAAGAACTTTTAATTTAGGTCATTTTGGGCAATTTTTATTTTTCAACAAATTTTCAAGATCATAAGGCTATAGCCTTACCACTTTTGCTAATATAATAAACTGTTCAAAAATGACAATTTTTGGAGGCTTAAGCACAAATAACGTACAATGCAGCATATTTGGGGCAAAGAACTTTCAAGTTAGGGCATTTTGGGCAATTTTTATTTTTCAACACATTTTCAAGAACATAAGGCTATAGCCTTACCACTTTTGCTAATATAATAAACTGTTCAAAAATGACAATTTTTGGAGGCTTATGCACAAATAATCTACAAGGCAGCATATTTGGGGCAAAGAAATTTTAATTTAGGGCAATTTGGGCAATTTTTATTTTTCAACAAATTTTCAGGGTGATTAGGCTATAGCCCTTTTGCTGATATTTTAAACTGTTCAAAATTTACAATTTTTGGAGTGTTTTGCTCAAAATATTTTACTTGGCTGCATATTTGGGGCTATTTGTTTGCTATTCAGGGCGGTTCCGGCAATTTTTATTTTTTAGCATTTTTTCAAAATCATAAGGCTATAGCCTTACCACTTTTGCTGATATTTTAAACTATTCAAAAATGACATTTTTTGGAGGGTTGACCACAAATTAACTACACAGTAGTATGTTTGGGGCAATGAACTTTGAAATTAAGGAATTTTGGGCAATTTTTTTTTTTCAACAAATTTTCAAGATCAGAAGGCTATAGCCTTACCACTTTTGCTAATATATTAAACTGTTCAAAAATGACTATTTTTGGAGGCTTATGCACAAATAATCTACAAGGCAGCATATTTGGGGCAAAGAAATTTCAATTTAGGGCAATTTGGGCAATTTTTATTTTTCAACAAATTTTCAGGATCATAAGTCTATAGCCTTACCACTTTTGCTGATATTTTAAACTGTTCAAAATTTACAATTTTTGGAGTGTTTTGCTCAAAATATTTTACTTGGCTGCATATTTGGGGCTATTTGTTTGCTATTCAGGGCGTTTCGGGCAATTTTTATTTTTTAGCATTTTTTCAAAATCATAAGGCTATAGCCTTACCACTTTTGCTGATATTTTAAACTGTTCAAAAATGACATTTTTTGGAGGGTTGAGCACAAATTAACTACACAGTAGTATGTTTGGGGCAATGAACTTTGAAATTAAGGCATTTTGGGCAATTTTTTTTTTCAACAAATTTTCAAGATCAGAAACCACTTTTGCTAACATAATAAAGTGTTCAAAAATGACAATTTTTGGAGACTTAAGCACAAATAACCTACCACTTGTTCAAAATATACAATATTTGGAGGGTATTTGGAGGAACAGGGTGTTTCGGGCAATTTTTATTTGTTAACATTTTTTCAAAATCACAAGGCTATAGCCTTAACACTTTTGGTGATATTCTAAAAATGTTAAAAAATTACAGTTTTTGGAGGGTCGAGCACAAAATAACTACACAGTAGTATATTTGGGGCAATGAACTTTAAAAGTAATGCATTCTGGGCAACTTTTTTTTTCAACAAATTGTCAGGTTCATAAGGCTTCAGCCTTACCACTTTTGCACATATTTTAAACTTCAAAAAATGACAATTTTTGTAGGCTTAAGCAAAAATAATGTACAAGGCAGCATATTTGGGGCTATTTTTTTGCTATTCAGGGCGTTCTGGGTAATTTTTATTTTTTTAACATTTTCTTCAAAATCACAAGTCTATAGCCTTACCACTTTTGAAGATATGTCCAATTGTTCAAAATTTACAATTTTTGGAGGGTTTTGCTCAAAATATTTTACTTGGCTGCTTATTTGGGGCTAATTGTTTGCTATTTAGGGCATTTCGGGCATTTTTTATTTTTTAACATTTTTTCAAAATCATAAGGCTATAGCCTTACCACTTTTGCTGATATATTAAACTGTTAGAAAATGGCAATTTTTGGAGGCTTAAGCACAAATAACCTTCAAGGCAGCATATTTGGGGCTATTTGTTTGCTATTCAGGGCGTTTCGGGCAATTTTTAATTTTTAACATTTTTAAATGTTATTTTTAAAGTATTCCAAAATGACAATTTTTGGAGGGTTGAGCACAAATTAACTACACTGTAGTATATTTGGGGCAATGAACTTTAAAAGTAAAGCATTCTGGGCAATTTTAATTTTTCAACAAATTTTCAAGATAATAAGGCTATAGCCCTACCACTTTTGCTGATATTTTAAACTGTTCAAAAAAGACAATTTTGCAGGGTTAATGCTCAAAATGTTTCACTTGGCAGCATATTTGGGGTTATTTGTTTACTATTCAGGGCATTAAACGCAATTTTTTTAACATGTGTTCAAAATCACAAGGCTATAGCCTTACCACTTTTAGAGATACTTCTAAAATATTCAAAAATGCCAGATTTTGGAGACATTTTTTTCAAATTAACTACAAGATAGCATATTTGGGGCAATGATGTTTCAATTTAGGGTATTTTGGGCAATTTCTTTTTTTCAACAAATTGTATCAAACTGTTCAAAAATGACAATTTTTGGAGGGTTAAGCACAAATAACCTAGAAGGCAGCATATTTGGGGCAAAAAACTTACAATTTAGGGCAATTTGGGCAGTTTTTATTTTTCAACATTCTTTTTGCTCAAAATGTTTCACCTGGCAGCATTTTTGGGGCTATTTCTTTGCTATTCAGGGCGTTAAAGGCAATTTTTATTTTTCAAATATTTTTCAAATGTAGGACTTTAGCCTTACCACTTTTGGTGATTTTTTAAAAAGTTCAAAAATGACAGTTTTTTGAGATTTTAACACAAATTAACTACATTGTAGCATATTTTGGGCAATGGACTTTCAAATTTGGGCATTTTGGAAATGTTCTCCTTTTCAACAATTTTTCAAAATCATAAGGCTATAGCTTTGCTACTTCGGTGATATTTTAAAATAGTCAAAAATGATAATTTTTGGAGATTTTTTGCTCAAATTAACTACATAGTAGCATATTTTGGGTAATTACCTTTCTATTGAGAGTATTTTTGTTAAATTGTATTTCTTAACAATTTTTCAAGATCATAAGGCTTTACATTTTTGGTGATAATTTAAAACCCTTACAAACGACTGTTTTTATGTCACACTGGGGTGTAAAACTTCAAAAAACAAAAAAACAAAAATGAATGCCAGACAATTCATTATTTTTTGGATCATCAAAAAGACCTAAATGTTTTGTTTACATCAGTTTTAGGAAATACATCGAGGACAAAACAAGTCTAGTTCCTTCTTCGTCTTTGTGTGAAATATTAAAACACAAGTTGTTTGCATTTTCACTTTTCACGTGATCCCCTTCAGCTTTCTATCCGTCTTTTCATAATGCGTTACACAATCTGTACCACTAGAGGTCAGTAAAGCACCTTGCTTAGACCCTCTGGTGACCATAGCGCTGTCTTTTTCTTCTATGGTTTCTCTGAAAAACTCCAGGAAATCTTTGCAGTCGACATGAGTTATATATGTTTTAAAAAAGAAACTAGTTAATCTTACAACTACCACTATTAATCTTAATAAAGATGACACTACTGTGACCACTACCGCTGATATAATAGTAACAACATTTATTATTATTATTATTATCATCATCATCATCATAGCAATTGGACAATAAATTATTTTACGTGAGAATTTACAGAAATTTCCGAAACGCAATAATAATAAAAAATAGAAATGTTTGTAAATCCACAACAACCGAGAAAAAAAATATATCACCATTTGACTTTTTACACGCTCGATGTTAAAATTGTTATTTGATCTCATGATAATAATATTATTGTCTGATAAAATAATTTGATAATCAGGCCTTTGTACAGCTACTCCTGCCGACAACTAATGATACAATGACTACTGTCATGGTACTATTAATAATAACAATATATGTTCTGTATCGCAGTTTTGTCAGAGAAAATGCGACATTTTCTTGAATTAACGGAATAAAATTCAATATTACGTCTTCGTCATGGTGCGTTCACTGTCCACGGTAACGGGTGGTTTCTTCGTGTCGTTGTTCTTGTTCTTGTATGTATCGTCGACTCTTGGCAAAATTGTGCCCAAACAATGGTCTGGGGCCCGCTGAAGGACCGTGTTTTTTATGGCCACCAAATAGCAGTAAAAAAGGTTAATGGTTAATAAATATAAAATAAGTGAAAATTGAAAATTGAAATTGAATTGAAAATAAGTACTCAATAGACTCAATATCTAAAATATTATTCTTTTACATATTTAACATAGATATTTTTATTAAACATCTAAATCATAAGAACATAGAAAAATAATTCATTTTCACAATGCAAATTCCAAACTCATTTTTTTTATTCCAACCACACATGCCTCCCTAAAGCATAAAAAAGTAAAAAAAAAAAACCAACATACACATGTGTGTGTTTTTTGTAATATACCATCCATCCATCCATTAAAAAGTATATTAATATATCTTGTTTTGCATATATATGTTTTTGTAATATTTTAAAAGTGCATCAATTAAAAATGTATTAATGTTACTAAATGAACCAGTGGGGTTGAATAGCACTGTTTACTGTAGCTGGTTATTTTGATTTTGGCTCAGAGATCTTCGTACATACCGTTCGAGCATGCACGCGCATGCACACGATCGTGGCATTCGAGTTCCGAACGAACCTCACAAACGAGAATCGTAAGATAAATGGTAGTAATAGTAGTGCTGGTTATAATGATAATAGGAAAAGTAATCATTTCAGTAATTAACTGATTTCAGGTCAGTGCGGTGATAATGACTGGGCTGATGTCGGTGTTGCTGGTGCATCATTAAAAACCATCAAGCCTCCTCCACCCTCCTCCACCCTCCTCTTCAGGCCCCGGACAGTGAAGTGCCCAGGCCGACCTCCAGCCTCTCCACTGACTCCATAACACCACTCTTTCTACTCGACGTTCCCTGCAGATCCGCGCGTGCACGCACGGGCACGCGCAAGCAGGGGGCCTCCTCCAGTGGACGAATCCGTTCCGCGTTGCGCGCTCGAGTCCGCCTCTCCGCGCCCCTGCTTACTCGTTGACGCACTTTTTAAGCGTCTTCCCACTTCTCCACCTTAAGGCGAGCAGCCTCAGCAGCCTCAGCAGCAGCAGCAACAGCAGCAACAGCAGCAGTGGTGTAGAAGGCAGAGGCAGCGACCAATCACCATGTCATTCCAGTCTACAGAGGAAGCTGTTTATGGGGCTGCAGCGCTAATTATCCTCATGAACTAACAAATCTGCCTGCGCCGAGGACAACATCCCATCCATGGATTAGTCTGGGAGCAGATTCCTGCATTTCTGGCCCTCTCTCTCTCTCCCTGTCTCTCTCTGTCTCTCTGTGTCTCTCTCTGTCTCTGCAGCCTCTTTTATTTCACCCACTTTATTCTTCAAACTTTGTCACTGCACTTCCAGCCCCGGGTGTGGAGTATTTTTCTTCAGAGCCTCAGCGCACGGGCGGCTTCGACCTAAACTGGGGAACCTGGACTTTCAGACCATGTTCCAACCCGCACCTAAGAGGTGTTTCACGATAGAGTCTTTAGTGGCCAAGGATAATCCGGTTCCTGCGTCCCGCACGGAGGAGCCCATCAGGCCGGCGGCTCTCAGCTATGCAAACTCCGGACAGATGAACCCCTTCCTGAACGGCTTTCACTCTGGCGGCAGGGGCGTCTACTCCAACCCGGACTTGGTGTTCGCGGAGGCGGTGTCTCATCCGCCCAACTCCGCCGTCCCTGTGCATCCGGTGGCGCCGCCGCACGCTCTGGCCGCGCACCCGCTGTCCTCATCCCACAGTCCGCATCCCCTGTTCGCCGGCCAACAGAGAGACCCCTCCACCTTCTACCCCTGGTTATTACACAGATATAGATACTTGGGACACAGGTTCCAAGGTAAGACTTCCACAAGTGTTGCCTGCTTGGTGTTTGTTTTTTTTTTCTTTTTTGGTTCACTTTTACGCACGGATTTTAACCAGCAGAGTTAGAATATAGATATTTTTAACCCCACGGAGCGGTGACAATAACTGAGAATAATAACCACACACAACAGCAGCAGCAGCAGCACCAGCTGCAGGGAATTGTATTTTTTTTTTTTAATAAATCTTGGATAAATAATTATATCCGTGTTGCCTTCAGTGTCTCCGTAAAGAACGCTGGCATTTCTGACATGTTTGTACACAGTTAGTCTGCAGGTTATTGATAGCACATGATCTACACTCGATGCGTCAAAACCCAAAGAAAATACTCCAGTGTTCTGTGGTTGCCGTTTAATTACACTGGTCTAACACGTCGAGCTCGGAGACGTGGTTTCCTTTTTTAAAGGCATTCAATTATAATGTACTTAATCTCACCGACTGATATGTTTCGAGTCGAGTAAAGTTCAAACGAAACGGTGAAAAAAAAAATCATCAGATAAAAATAATAAGAAAAAAAACAATCCCACCATTATGCATTTACTTTATGTTTTTCTAATTTTATGTAATTTATTTTATATGTTTTTTCTGACAAAAATATTTATTTATTTCTAAATTAACACATGTTTTCTCCCAGTTTATTTTATTCATTGGACTTTTTTTACGAAACAATTACTAGATGTGAGATATTTAATTCCATTCCAGATTATTTGTTGTATTTCCTCGAGTCTTCCCAGCTTTACCGTAGATTCACCAAGCGACACAATAGAGTCATTACCATAATTTCTGAAAAGCTAATCAATCAGCTCCATTGACTCATGCCCAGCTTCTTCTCCTCACCTTGTCACTGTGCCATGTTGGCAGCCTTGCGCCTGGTATTGCGCACTTGTGCGCAGGCCTGTGTGATATTTGGGGTGAGGGAAAAAAAAAAGAAAAAAACAAACTTTTTGGCATTTTAATACAATAAAATACTAAGTGAGAATTTCTGTTGGTTTTCAGGTAATGAAACCAGTCCGGAGAGCTTCCTATTACACAACGCGTTGGCCCGAAAACCTAAAAGAATCCGCACAGCTTTTTCACCGTCACAACTGCTGCGGCTCGAACACGCGTTCGAGAAAAACCATTATGTAGTGGGAGCAGAGAGGAAACAGCTCGCCCACAGCCTTAGTCTCACGGAAACTCAGGTAAGAAGCTCCACGTTTTTTATTATTCTCTGTTTTTATGTGTGTGTGTGTGTAGAAAATTATTTCAGCAGCTTTTGTCTTTTTGTTCCATTTTCCACCTGTTTTCTTTGGCTGCGTCCGTCGTTCGTGATGCCGTGTCTGTTTTAGCGTGTGTACTTTACGGCACTTTTTTTAACGTTATTTTTATTATTAGGGACATAAAACATTTTCCCGCCTCATGGCTATGTTGTGTTTGAGTTTATTGGAAATGTGAAGATTTTCTTCTCTTAAGTCAAGCGGTGTTTAGAGACTGTACTTGAGTTAAGTAGCAGTTTGAAAATACATTTATAATTAAATCCGAAATTTGGACAATTAACAGGTACCAGATGGAAACTGTGTTAAAAGTAAGGCATTATGTAAAAGAATGAAAAAATAATAACTTTAGAGTCAATGAGAATATTTTTTTACACGAGTCCGTGAACGCTCTCTGCATGTCCCCCTGTTAGATCAGATCTACCGTCATTGTTCAGGCCTAACCTCATTTCAGGAGGGCTTGGATTACCCTGTTTTGGAGGGTGGAGGGGTATCCAAGGAGGGGGGGTCGCCTTTCAAAATGGAGGGCAAATTAACCAGTTAACTATTTTTATGGGATAACGCGACACAAAGAGCGAGGCGGGTGCTCAGCGGATTCCCTCTCTGCCGTATATTTAAGCTGCAGTTTGAGGCCCGTGAGCCACTGCTGCCCCATTGTCCGCCGTGTCACCCTTCAGACCGGCGGGGCCTGTGGAGGAGAAGGACCCGCAGGGAGAATTGAACCGTCACCTACTTCAATTAGCAAACTGAAGGCCCATTAAACGCACCTCAGTTGTCATTTAAAGGCTAAAAGAGGGCAGAGCCCGAGCGGATAATTCGTCCATTTAGATGTTGTTGTTAATCCCACACGGTAGCTTTCATTATCAGCTGATTCCATTCACTGCAGTGTGTGGACGGGTGTGTGTGTGTGATAGTGCGAGTGTTAGTGTATGTGTGTTAACGTGATTTTTTTTTAAACGCGCAGTCAGAGATAGTGAGGAACAAGATTGTCCAGACACTGTAGACGATCAGATCAGTCACATTCCATTAGAAATAACGTCGTCGTGATGTTATTATTATTATTTAACATGCTTTGCATTATATAGTTTTAACACACTAACTATGAATTAAATAAATGTATAAATATATTTCTTTTTGATTTGCTGCTATTTTTGTTTAAAAATATATATATAAAAAATTGATAAAAATAAAATAAAAAAATTCAGTCATTTCATCATTTACATCAAACGTACAAATGTCAGTGGTGATATTCTGGACAATCTACTTTTATTTTGAGTTTTTAGCCATTTTTTGTGCGCAAATATATCTCAAATAAATATAACTTATTAATAATATTAATTAATTGACCGTTATGGTTAGAGCTTATTATTTTATCTGATAAATCATCGTCAAATGCACTATTTCATTTCTGCTGCATTTAGCTATATATATGGATATATACATACAGACTATAATATATATCCATCGACACATATCTCAGTGTTTTAACTTGCACTCGCATGTCATTTGTCCATATTCCGTTTGTTTGAATGAACTGTGCCAAGGAACAAACCTCTCACAATTTGCCATTCGCCAAACAATTTCAGTCGATCATTTTCTTGTAATTATTGATGTTAAATACATAAAGGAGAAGCTGCGGTCTGTAAAGTGTCCCTCTGCGGTCTGTTGACATGCAACTAAGAAAAAAATATTCACAAATCCAGTTGACAATTTAAAATAATACTGACGAAAATAATTAGAACTTTTAATATTATCGTTATTAATTGAAAAACAACTAAAAACGAAAAAAAAACATCCTCTTTGGTATAGTCGGGTTTTGGATTGGAGGCTTCAGTGTTCCCAGAAATAACCCCCCAGGACACTATGCTGGTGGATGAACCACATTTTCAAGTCAGTTTGTACAAAATAAACCCGGTATTTGTTCCAAAAAATATTTTAGAGTAATTTTATCTCTCCAAAGCCCCTGAATTCATCCTACATCTGCTCACTCCTGTGTCTCCTCTCACTGCTGTCTTCCTTGTATTGAGCTCCTGCGTCCAAACAATGCTTTCCTTTTACGCACGGTTTTACGCACAGGCCATTAGCGGTTTATCTGGTGATACTGATCCAGTTTCTCCTTTTCCTCCTCCTCCTTCCTTTCTATTCTATTCTTTCTTCCTTCCCTGTTCTTTTTTTTCAACCCCTCTCACAGGTAAAAGTGTGGTTTCAGAACAGGAGGACGAAGTTCAAGCGGCAGAAGTTGGAGGAGGAGGGTTCGGAGTCTCAGCAGAAGAAGAAGGGATCGCACCACATAAACCGGTGGAGACTGGCGACCAAGCAGGGCAGCCCGGAGGAGATCGACGTCACCTCGGACGATTAAAAAACTAAAAAAACACCAGACTGTGATCAGCAGAGTGATAGAAAAAAGGCCCGAGTGAAGGGGCGAGGACACGAGAGGGTGAAAAAAGGCCAACGTCACATTTCAGATTCTGCGGAGTTCGGCAGCTGAGGGAGGGAGAAACCCGGAGAAGCTGGTGGCAAGTGCTGTCCACCAAAAATGGAGAAATGCTCCACCACCGCCACCACCACTACTACAACCCAGCATTTCCCACCTCTAAACATTACTTTCCTTCAATCCATATTGGACGTTTGCACTTCAGAAGTATCCTTTTTGATATAAAAGAAGAAAAAAACATTTTTTTTCCTCACAAGAAAACCAAAAACAACTGCTTTTGTAAAACATGAAATGCATGGAATAGTTCCCCTCCTCTTTTCCTGGTAGTTGTTTTAATTTGACGTTTTCTCCAACCCAGAGGAAAATGCAAAAACACAAGGTTTTAAGTCTATTTTCCGACAGAGAGATGTCGTGCTCCTCCATTTTTACCAAGTGTGCAGTCTTTCATTCATGATTCTCGTGTAAAAGTGATTGTGGAAAAAAATGAAGTAGCGGTGCTGCGTTTTAGTGTTTTTTTTTTTTAATTATTATTATTAAGAAAGGAAAACGAAAAGGCAGAAAGAGAGACATCAGGACATTCCTTTGACCCAAAGCTTTACCGACCTTCAGTCAGGACAGTCGGGGTTGCCACGAAGGACCCAAAAGTCAAGAATTAAGGAAAAAAAAGCTAAAAAAATGTACTTTAAGCACTGAGCGTATTCCATGTACAGAAATGCTACGAGTCAATGTTTGTGTTGGACCCTCTTTTCACAGAATGTAAATAATTCTTTGTGTTTGTGTTAAGTTTGCTACAATTTTAACACAAAGTATACTTCCAAGAAGTATGTTAATGTCAATATTTTGTCAATAAAGTTTTATCAATATGTCGCGCGCAGTCAAAGTATTAGACTTTTGATTTTGACAAGTCCAATGTTAATGTCAAGAGACAACCGTGGCTGAGCAGTTTTTTTTCCAAATTCTGGTTCGTGACCCACATATAGGTCGTGTAGATATTTTCTTTTTAACGCAAAAGAAATATTGGTTCATTAAAATAGCTGAAAAAGACTAAAAATACTAAATAATATGGTGGAATTTTAAATAACTGTATCTCAGTTTACCATCATTCACCCCTAGTGATTTGATAGAACAAGTGTCATATAAATTATTTTTGTTATTTTTTTATAGTTATATTTTTTTTAATTGTTGTTAAATGTAAACAACCAACCAGAATTCCAATGTTTTTATCAGGTTATAAATGATCCATAAGGCGATTTTTATAAGAAGATTTTAAGGGAAATTAATACGAACCATTTATTATTTATCTTTATTCTGCGCATTTAATACTAACCACTGGCATTTGGATTGAAATAATCCTAAATGAAGTTTTTTTTGCATCGATTTTCTGAAGCGCATGGATGCCAACCAACCAACTAACAGCGGGTTCCAAACATTTAACATATTTATTGTTTGTTTTTTTTTATTTTTATTTTTTACAAAACTCCATCATTACAAATGACAAAAAAATATTCTCCCGTATGACCCTGAATTATACCTCAAATTGAGCGTGAAAAGTTGAGGAATAACTCTCCCAGAGCTTTTGCCCCATCCTTCTGCCCCGTCCACAAAGAGTCTCTTCCAGCTTTTGTGAAGGTGCAAATCAGTTTGGGCAATTATCCTGCGCGTAATATGCGGGAGAGAGACACAGACACACACAGAGAGAGAGAGAGGACGTATTGCCCAGTGGTCCACTTTAATCTCTTAATCCACGCATCCATTGGGGCTCGGTTGGACATAATTTAGTCCAATCTGACTACCCCTCTCCATGCGATAAGGACCAGGTCGCAAAAAATGGGATCTTTGTTTAAAATCTTGTCCATTTTTCCACCAGCGTGAGGACTTCTTCTGCAGCAGCCGATGGATATTTTTTAAGCAGTTTTAATTTATTTTTTATTTTCTTCATTTACATAAACAGATCACAAGCAAAACAGCGAACGCGTGCAGATTATGCCTTAAATCTAACAACATTTCAACGGGATTACGCCAGATGCCAATTTTCAGGGGAAGGAAAAACAATCTGTTATTTTTTCTGTTGCAAGGTGCATGTTTTTTAATTTTTTTTAATTTTTTTATCATTTATTGTTTCATCAATCCCAAACAGCTGTTCTGTGGGTTGGTTGGAAGGGAATTCTTAATCATCCCGTAGATTGGAACAGCAATAAAAATCTTTAGAGAATACCATTAGCTTTGAGGAGAAGAAAAAAAAAACTAAAAAGCTTTATTACACACCCATCTTTGAAATAGGGGCGGATTAGGGGCCTGAAAGGGTCCCACAATAGTTAGAAGAAAAGGTTTCATGCTAATGAGGTTAATGCCCTTTGTATCTCCGGACTCCACAACTTCATTACTCCTATCTCGGGCAACACGGAGCGGCTCAGAGCCTCACAATCCACTCGAGCTTCTCCCGTCCCTAACCCTATAAAGAAGGATTTGATAGCAGTCCTGTTCAAACTAGATAATTATATCTTTTCAAGTTGGAATTAAGATAAAGAAAGTGCAGTGGAGGCGGTGAGCCTTGATCCGCCGCAAACAAATTTGGCGCATTCTGCGACACAACCCCCCCTCACCCTCACCCTCACCCCTCGTCCTCCCTCCCTGCGTGGACACAGTTAGAGCCTTTATTTCTGCCAACCCTGGAATATCTGCATTTATTTCTTTTTTCTTTTTTCAACGTTCCATTAAAAATCCCCCAAAAAAGCACAGGTGCGCGGGTCAAAGACGTATTATACGCACGTGAAAATAAAAAACCTTTCAATAAAAACTGTGCGTTTTATTTTTAGTTGTTCCATAAATCCAACATTAATTGATCGAAAAAATCCCGTTCTGCGCGTGCACGGCCTATCCCCCCCTACCCCGAACGAGCTTTGCTGTTTTTTTTGCGCGTCTTAAAAAATGTAACCCGCTCTTCTGTTCAGATCCCATTAAAGAGCGATCAAGCGCAAATAAGGTCAGATGAATTTAATTGGTTTGGACAGGATTCAAACCCTGTCTGTGTGAGTGTGACTGTCTGACTGTGTAGACTGGGCCCCGCGTCTCCCTCTCTCTCCCTCTTTCTCCCTCTCTATGTGTGTTTTGCGTTCCTTGCTGTGCGTAAAAGTGCCGTGGATGTCGGATGTTGGACGGTGGACCTCTCCTGACCCGCTTATCCAAACTGGAGCTGCTGTGTCGCTGCCTCCGAGGTCCGAGAACATCCATCAAACCCACTAGAACCAGCACCAGAACCGGCACACGTCACCAGGTCTGGACGCGCCGCGGTCCCTGTTGTGCATTAAACATTTAACCTGCGACGTGAAATGATTATCCGTCATTGAAAAGAGTAGTCCGTCCTATCAAATAACCCCACTGACCCAAAACCTCTAATCTGCAATTAGTAGGTCTAATGACGTCCTGTGACAGCGCTAATGTGAATGGAGGATGAAGGAAGGAATTAACTCAAAGTCAATAATTGATCGGCTGAAGTGGCTCCTGAAAAGACGCCTGGCTTTGGGTAGTTTGTCAACAGGCAGACAGCATCTCCTCAGGGTGCTGCAGGTGGAGGTGGTGGTGGTGGTGGTAGAGGTGGTGGTGGTAGCTGTAGGCCCAGCCCTGCCACATCACGGACTAACTTGATCTGTCCTGTTTCACAAATTACCTCTGAAACTGATCCTGCTGAAAGGAGAGAAAGAAGCCCAGCACAATTCCCTTGGCCTTGACATAAGGTGCAGCGATAAATATACAAGACTAATGAGCAATTACCATACAATCAGCCCTCAAATGGCTGACATCATAATAAATTAAACATCCCAGCCAAGGGTTTGGTTTCTCTCTTTATTATTAATAACCAAGGAGGGGCGTTTGTGGCCAGGATGAGCTCTGATGAGCATGCTATTTTTTTTTCTGCCCCCCAAAAATACAACAGTATTTTCCAATTTGGTTTGGAGAGCAGTCAGCTGCCTGGCCTGCTCACACTTAGTGGTGTATTACTGCTCAAGGGCATCTTTTTGTTTTTTTTCATGTGATTTTTTTTTCTTATTAAAATATTATGATACAAAAACGAATGCATTTCACAGAGCATTTTAAAAAGGGTGTGAATGAATTTTTTTTAATGAAATTTAATTTTTTTCCTATTTTTTCAAATAAAAAAAATATATTTATTTGTTTAACAAATAAATAAAAATGATACCAAGACTGGAGTTGAAAATCATCCAGTTTCCAGTGGCGGCCCTAGGCTTTTTTTTTTTCTTTTCATGGGTAGACAACAAGTAATACCCCTGGAAAGGTTTTTTGCTTAGATGGACTACGTAAACCCACCCAAAACCCTAAAAGTTAACATCCAGACCAGATTATTGGAATTGGTGTAGTTGTAGTAGTAGTAGTATGTATATATTTGCTTGTATGGAGAGAGTTTGTGCAACAGGCCCTCGTTTCACAAAGTTATATTCCTGTCAAAAAATCTTAAGTAAATTGTCTCTGACAGTCCATATATTCCAATCAAAATATTGTCATAAATACACAGGACTGATGTCGCTATTAAAAATGGTGGTAATAAGACTAAAAACACATGTGGCTGCAATTATTGATTTTACTGTTTCTACTCAGACAGCTTAGCGTTCCATTTTCCTTTCTCTTCCAACAGATGAACGTCCACACACACACACACACACACATACGCACACACATACACACAGACACACACACTTGTAGCCTGGCACTGACATGTGTGATTGATAATAGATGAACAAAGCTGAGAGCCACATTACAAGCTGCTCTCACACACTCATGCAGGGTTTCAGCCAACACTCCATTCCCTGTGTTCACCAAGGTCAACACGCAGACAGTGGAACATCCCAGCCGGCATGTGAGCGTGGGCCTCGCCTCAGTTTATTTGGCCTATGCACGGTTGAAAAGGTGGGCACATAAAAGGTCTGGCAAACAAGTTGCAAAAAAGAAAATCACAGTTGCAGATCCAGTGGAAAAAGGATCTAAAGTCAGATTATCTTCTGTTGTCAAATAGAAATAGTAAGTAAAGTAAGTAAAAAAAACAACTGTATGTATATTAGTGGTTGTATATCAACTACAACCACTGTAATTTGACTGCTGTTGGTCCGATATATAAAGCAAAATATAAAAAAGTGACAAATTTATGAAAAAAAATACAAATGCAAAGACGAGATCAAATTATTTAAAATATTACTGAGGTCTTATAGTTCTAATGTTTTATGTGTAATACAAATACATATTTTATAAAATAATTTGTTAAATATAAATACTGTATAATGATATAGTGCAAACAACTGACAGAGTAAATGTCAAACTTATTTTCTTCACTGAATTAAATCAATTGACTCAAAGGCAGAATTAAATTGTTTTGATATCTGTCCACGGACCCGTCTTTGGGGCGCACGAGCCAGACCTTGCACCAGGGTTTGAGAGCGCTGACAAAGTCAGTTTTGACAAATATTCATAGCTGAAAGAAAAGCTAAAAGTTAGTAGTGATTAGGTGATTAAACGTTTCAAAAGTTGTCTTTGCTAATAGTTTATAATAAAATTAAAGAGTTTATTGATTACCAGGAGGCTTCCTCAAACTGAAACAAAGGGATGGCCACGGTCACTAAAAGTTAGTTGAAGTTTTTCCATGTTAAGCTAATAACTAGGATAGCTTGAAATGAAATGTTAAAATAAGTTACAAAAAAATGCGCGTAAAAAATTCTGACAATAGGCCATATTTATTAAAAAATGCCATTGTCATTTGTCAAAAAGAGAAGCTGCAGGCCACAAAAAATGTGCCATAATTAACTCTGGACCAAGATTTTGACGAGCACAGATGTTTCTCTTTCTCTTTTGACAGGCAGCTTTGGTTCCCTGCTCCCATCATGCTTTGCCCAGAGACACCACCGACATCTGCCAGCACCGTAGAACCACACAGCATAATAAGGGGAGGACAGTGAAGGTTGACTGTCTTTAATAGCTGTTCAGAAACTGGGAACCTCATTTCCATAAAGTTGGTACACCTGGAAAGACATAAAAAATAAAAGTATCCTACTTACGCACTGTTTATCTTATTGACACATTACATACAGTAAATATATGCAGGGAAAAATAAAGATACACTTTCAATTTGCATGCAAGTATATATTTACATATATTGTAGATACTTTATATATAAACATATTCAGACTTTTGTATATATAATGTAATATATAATATATATAATTCAGATGTTTTGTATCTTTATTCAGACTTTGTTAAAAGATATTCAGACATTTTTTGTGTATATTTTCAGTTTTGTATATATATTGAGACTTTTGTGTATATATATTTACATTTTTGGTAAATATATTTAGATTTTTAGTATATATACACTTAT
>JAFBJS010001819.1:18044-49855 GCA_016785265.1 Paraplagusia blochii
TTTGTTGTTAAATTACGTGTGAAAACAGTCACACGCAACAATATATTCAACTTTAGTATATGTATAAAATCTTTTTATATTTATATATTATTGTATATATTTACATATATTGTAGATACTTTATATATAAACATATTCAGACTTTTGTATATGTAATGTAATATATAATATATATAATTCAGATGTTTTGTATCTTTATTCAGACTTTGTTAAAAGATATTCAGACATTTTTTGTGTATATTTTCAGTTTTGTATATATATTGAGACTTTTGTGTATATATATTTACATTTTTGGTAAATATATTTAGATTTTTAGTATATATACACTTATACATATTTGCATATATATTGAGACTTTTGTGTATATATATTTACATTTTTGGTATGGTATATATTGGTATATATATATAAAATGAAGAAACTTTTTTATATATATTTGGAATGTATATTCAATGGTTAATATCGTGAACATTTCCTGGCTTGCCATAATCTCTCTCTCTCTCTCTCTCTCTCTCTATATATATATATATATATATATATAAATAATATATATATATATATATATATATATATATATATGCTGCAATGTAATGCCCTTTAATTTACATATAAGTGATTCCCAGTCCTCCAACAGCAACGAGGAGAGCAAATGTCGACCCCCTGTCCTCTGAAGTTCCACACTGCAAACATTTTACAGGATTGTATCTGCGAGCACCAATCGGCTCAGTGCACTAATGTGAAACATATGGCGGACTGTACACCTGATAAAATACCTCAGGGGCCCTGCAGTTTGGAAAATCCACAATTCGCTCCCTAAATAAAACAAACAAAGGCCTCACTAAATATATCACATGTGCCAGCTGAACTGTTCAGCGTCTCCTGACCTGTGAGTTTCCCCCCGTCCCCCCACACCAACAGCAGGTTCGTGAGCGAGGCCGGACGGCGCTGCAGTGCCGCGGCAAGTGTGGAGTCTAGTGCCTTTTATTTACTACCATTGAAGTCTTCTCCACTCTTTATATCAGAGCCAGGCTCATTCTCACGTCTGCTCTCTGTGTCTTCCCATGTCAAGATGAGATCACATCCAGAGAAATCAGCTCACGTCTGAACCTGGGGTCTCAGTCCACTTTTCTTCTCCGGTTTCACTTCTGTGAATGTGTGGAAAATGTGGCTACAATTAGAGCTGAAATAGAATATTGGCCCTGCTGCTGCTGCTGCCTTCGCTGTTGTGCTTGTTATGGAGAAGACAGGTGAAATTGTGGGCACCTGCTCTTCTGTCCTGGCTGCAGCTCCTCTATGTCTCCCCCTCTCGGTAGCTGGAAGGGAGAGATGTCTGACCCTTGAAAACATGATATATCATGTTTCCTCTGCGTCTGACAGCAGTTGAGTGTCTGGAAAGTGAGGTGGTGTAAAATACTAGTGGTGGACTTTTTTGGACGCTGGCCTGTGTGCACATGGGTTTAGCGTGAGAGTCAAGTGAACTTTTGACACTACAAAAAATGTAATTTTAGATCAGTGGATTTTTGGTGAAAAACACTCAACTACAGCATAGAGTAAAAGTAACTCAGCGTGGCTAAACTGTTTTCAAGTGGGGCCTGATTCAATAACCCGGGGCGTTAAGTGGTGTACAAATGTGCTAAGCTCTAACACATTTGTTCAGTGTAATGTTACATTGAACTAAACTCTTCACTTCACAACAATGACAAAGTAAAATGGAATTTACAAAACATATTTCACGAGGCTTGCAATGAAAACAAATAGGACAGGAATTAGCTTAGTTAGTTAATCAACAAATGCTAGTCCAGCAAAGTTATAGAAAAAATGAACGAACTAACTAGTGGGACAACAGATCCAAACTAGCCTTTTGGTGAATTCTGGCTTTTTGAACCATGTGTAATCATGAGTTTAATGAAATTGCACTCTGACCTTGAAACTAAAACTTAAAACTAAACTAACTATCTTACTACAGTACCTTCAAACCTAACTAACTATCCAACTAACCAGCAAACTTACTGGCTAACTAACTACGCAAAATAATCTGGTAATAAATACTGCAAAATCATGAAAAATGAACTTGCTATCTAAGTAACTGACTTACTAACAAAGACTAACTAATTGACTAACTACCTGACTAACTAACCAACTAACTAACTAACTGACTAACAGGTCATGTTTGCCCTTGCCATTGCTAATAACCTGGATTTTTTTTTTAAGGAGAAAAAAAGTAACAGAAACAGGATGAGAAATACATAACTAAATAACTAATAACATCACACATTACCAATGTCTACCAATTACTAGATGTATAATATAGTATTTAAAAATATTTTCAATATAACAAATGGAGGCCAAAATAGCCAGAGGCTACTGATAAGAACACAGCTAAAGGGTTAGCCAAGGAATTAGCCACCCTGAACTCATGGAGAGACACACTCATGAGTGTAGACCAGACTTCAGCCTCAGTTATAGATTTTTATAGGTTATTTACTGTCCTAGTGTTAAACAGTTCCTGGTAAAGTATTTCAGTACACTTTGGTGTATAAATAATTTCAAATTATTACCAGCTCTAAATATTAAATACAACCAAACAATAGACCAAAGTAAACACGAATGTTTTCATAACATCCCAGCACAGATGCACTTCAAAAATAGACAAAACACACAAAAAAAAGCAGCTAAGCAACAACATACTGTATATCAGTGTGTGTCAATTTGTTCAAACACAGTTTTAATTCAATTATTAGACAATATTTTAATCCGTGACAACTTTAAAGATAATGAAAGACACATGTCCCGCGCTCCTTTTTTGCGCGGGCATAATCACTGAACAATGACATAAAAACAACAACCTGCAAGTGTTTAATGTGTTACCGAGAGTTTATTTTCTGTTTTTAATTTGGACTTTGTCTCCGTACAGTGGTGGCTGAAAGACACGAAACTCTATCGCAGTTAACAACCAGTGTGGACGTTCAGAAACTGAACGGTAAAGTGACACTTCCAGCGTCTCCACACCGATTCATGTGGCGTTTTTGCGAGTGCTGACCAAACTCTTACGCCATCTCTCATTAGTCCTGCATGCAGTAATGCATGGAATCAGTGCCAGTTTTTCGGTCAGTGCTGTCACAATATTACCATCCCTCCTACACTCAAAGATAGTTTTGACACGACAAACATTTGCAAGTAATACTTTTGTTGGGGTTGCGTGTATGGGTGCAGGCTGTATGTGGGTAGTAGCCATGGTGGGTGTATCCCGTTGTCAACTCGTCCCTTAGTAGAAATATGTTGCAATTTTTTTCTTGGGCTGTGGCCTAAAAACACATGTCGAGCATAAACGCTGAATCTTAAAACGGTTTTCAAAAAATGAGACTGACACAACTGCTGCTGAAATGAAGTACTCTTCAAAATCAAACACTTATAAAAGTAATGCAACGCAGTAATAAACAGACCAAGTGAGGGAACTTCAAGAGTTGTATCTGGTGATTGGTTGCAGATGTTGTGTCTGTAATGCTCTGTTTTTAAATGTGATTTCTCACTGTGTTAAAGGGAAAACAATCAGGATGTAGAGTTTGCAGGAATTTTACTAGGATCACAAAACCATACGCACTTTCGCATTTTTTATCTCAAGTTTATACATGATTTGATTCTGCTCAAAAATGGACAATTACAAATTAATTGCAACTAGTTAGCATTTGGATGCACTTTTAATCCCATAATTTAACTTTTTACAGATTTTTTTTATGGCAGTTTAGTCAGTTATTTGTCAAAGATGTTAACAACGTTGATGGTAATACTTAGGGAAACCAAATAAAAAAAGAGAAACGCCTGCTTTATTGATGATGTTAATGAAGCGATAAATAGACAGAGACAGATGGATGGATGGATGGATGGATGGATGGATGGATGGATGGATGGATGGATGGATAGATAGATAGATAGATAGATAGATAGATAGATAGATAGATAGATAGATAGATAGATAGATAGATAGATAGATAGATAGATAGATAGATATCTCAGCTGTCCTTCCTCTGCTCTCTTTCTCTCTGTCTCTCACTAAGGTGTTAAAAAGGAACTCATTGCATGTTTTACCAGAACTTCTAAAGATTAATCAGTTCAGCTGATGGATTGATTTATATTAATTTGTTGTTGTAGTTTTGCACTTTTTCCCTAAATAAAATAACCATTTGTATGAGTCACAAATAAAATTGTCAAACACAAACATCTACCTGCAGTTTTTACTCCTATTGTCCCGGAAGTACACAGAGAAAAATTTGTAAATATTAGAATTATTAATCGTCAATACAATTGTTAGCTGACAGCACTTACTCTAGTGCTTATTTCCTTCTTTTTCACCCATCACCAACACTTGAATTAGGCTTGAACTTGTATTAGACTTTACATTTTTTTATAATTGTTTGCTTACAATTATTTTCTGTGACAATTAAACCTTTGTGTGACAACACACACACTCTCTCTCTCTCTCTCTCTCTCTCTCTCACACACACACACACACACACACACACACACAAACACACACACACAAACACACAACTCTCCACAATCGTCGCAGCCCTGTAGGAAAACTGAAGAAAAAAAGTTATATTCAATTCCATTCCAACTGCTCGTTCTCTGAAGCAATAAGTTAAAATGTACTACTAATCCAGGTTAGTGACATCCATTACAGGTCAATGAACACCAGGGCACATCCACAGAGAAGGAAAAACATGAAAATAAAAATGCTAATCATTTCCACTCATTCCCACAGAGTTGTTTCTCCTCCAGGTTACAGAGTCGTCCAATGAAGCAGAGGGAAGTGGAGGCTGTCCCTCTCTTCTCAGGTGAATGTTGCAGGAGTGTCTAATTAATAACGGGCATAACTTCCTCTGCCTGGACAGTGGTGAAATGCTAACTTCACACCTGCAACACAGTAACTAAGTCAACTACAGGCAGCCTGAACATACATAGGAGGGAGAGATGAGAGTGGAGTAGTGAAGTTTCCAAATTACTGCTTCACCTCTTTGTTAACCAGGGTCAGGATGTTGTGTTCTCTCTTTTATACCTTCCCCTGTGCTGAGAACTTGTTTTTCGTCATCTGCTATGTAATCAAGCATGTTAGTGTAAAAAAAAAGAAAAAAAAAGGTTTGGTTCAAAAATTGGACACAGAGGCCCGACAAGGACGGAGACATAGAGCGTTTATGCAAACTTTGATAACTGACATGTAAAAGTCACGCATAAAGGCAACATTTTTTTTAACTTTTTCTAGGCCATTTATTGTTAAAGCAGTAGTAATGCAGTGAAAAGACAAAAGTATAATCACAATACAAACCAATTACATAATTTGGAGAAGGACACTGGCTGGATTACAAACCTGCATGAGCTGCATCCGGCCCGCGGGCCTTAGCTTAACCTTGCCTGGTATATTTTACATCAGCAAGTAAAATTCTGTAGTGGGTTGCAGGGGCCCAGTAGGTGAACCCTAGACACCCACAGAATTCTAAAGTATAATCTATTCAACAACACTTAAGGAAATAAACAAATTTTAGGGTACAAAAATTTTGCCAAAAAACGGCAAACATTTCTTATGCTGGTCTTAGGGGCTGGGGCGGCGCTGTGATCAGAGCAGGGCAACTTTGCAGCTGGTGGATTAGAACCAAAAGCCTTTTGGACTTAAGTCTGCTTCTTTAAAAGCCAAGAATTTGGCATGAATTGTAAAATCCAGCATAGAAAAAGCTGAAAGTTAGCAAAATCTCATAGCAAACGCTAAAGGTTGGTGAAGATAGTGTTAGCAGAATGAAAGCAAAAATGAAACAAAAAATATCTGAAAAAAAAAAAACTTGGGTGGCAGTGGTGGCCTAGTGGTAAAGGAAGCAGGGCTGGGTCCACAAGGCTTCAGGTTGAAATCCACTCGCTGCCAGGTTGCCACTCAGGTGCTCTGAGCATAGCATAGTCCTGTTCCACAAAACCTCCAGTTGACTCGATACCAACAGGAAGACCCACGGTATGGAGTATGGAGTACCTGGTAACAGATAGCCAATGAAGATGAATGAATGAATGAATCAAAAACCTAAATGTGTTTCATTTGTTGTAGGCTATATTTGGTATTTTATTCTTTCCAAGACCAAAATCCGCGTCATTGTCCCACGTTGGCTTCCGGTCATGTTTATAAACCAGTGCAAGACTAGAAAGCTCTGTGAGAGCTGCAGCTTATTTATGATTTGCAGGTGAGGGCAGAGTAAACCAGAGCACTTCACACATCACAGGCTGCAGTAGGTCTATCTACAGTAGTGCCTCTCTTACTGGATCTCACTGTCCTTTTAGGGGAGACTCCAGAGGCTAGTTAAAAGGTGTCTGATTCTCAGCATGGATCTAATTAGATCTCTGACTGAGGTCTTAACATCTTCAATGAAATAATAAAGAAGGAGTGGGGGTGGGTGGAGAAGAAGAAGAAACGCACGGAGGAATAAGGTGCTAAAGCACCTAAGCCTCGCCTCCTCTGCACCTTGGCCTGAGCTGTCCCCTTGCTCCCTCCTTTACTGGAGAAAAACAGAGTCCTGCAGGCTAATGAAGTTTGTAATTAAGGAGATTCTGTCGGGCAGAATGAGTAATTAGAACGTGGTCCCTCCAGGGTGTCAATGGTGGACAGGCTCAGCTGAGCACAGGCTGCATGTACGGCCAAAGAGAGCAGTAAATAAAACAAAGACACAGGGAAGAAGAGGGGGAGAAACAGAGAGAGAGGGCGAGACTGCTATTCAGTTTCATTCAGATCCGCTTTTCTCCACACAGAGCTTCATCGTCTCTGCTGCGCATAAATGTTTTCCACTGTCAGTTGAAAAACACATGCAAAACTTCCATTGAATATCCATTCCAGATGACGACGATTGAATAAAAAACATTAGTGCATTTGTTCACCCGCTAAATCGCCGCACATATTTGTCATGTGTTGTGAAATCAGATCTAATTTGAGTAAAATGGCTGTGGGACAGGACCGCGCTCTGTTCTTGGAGAAGACATCTCCATTCTAATTATCACATTTACTCCAGATTGGTTGACTGTGCAGATGATAAAGAAAGTTCACCTGGCCTCAATTAACTATATTTATCTCAGATTATCCCTCCATGAGATTTCTGCTCTGGCGAAGAGATTAGCCTTATTAAGAGTCGCCTGTGCGGGATGAACGCACTTTCAGACAGAGTAACATCTCTTAAGGACGAGAAATTAAATCAACGAATTAGGAATGAAAAGGAAGAGGGGGCGCCGTTCAATGGAAACACAGATGTTTTTCTTCCTTTACCTTGCAGTCCATCTGTGAGCAGTTACGCACTTGATAACAATTTTGTGTAGGTTACTATACACATGTAAAATAGATCTATATGTATGTTACATATACTGTATGTAAAATTAAGTAATTGCTATCACTCACTTTTAAGCAATATTTGATTAAAGCTTTAACAATTAAAACACTTTTGCCTGAAAACCCCAAACAATAAACAAACAAACACATGTGTCTTTTAACAATTACCTTATATATGTTTTTTACTAACTTTTTTTAACGAAAGGGAGGTTTTTAAAGATAAAGACAAAGATGCATAATAAAATGTTCCATAACACTTTTTAAACCCATTTTTTCACTACAACAGGGACAAACAAAAACCAAATTATGAAGTAAATAAAACAACAGAAGCCTACCACAAGATAATTCAGATAGTAGTAATAATGTAAAAAAGAAAAAAAAGTAAGGAAAAATAAAAATTAAAAAATGCGCTAATTAACGCTATGAGGGAGAGTTTTGTTAAAAAGAGATACTCTGGATTGAAAAAAAAAAATAGAAATATCTATGAATTTGAAAAGTTTAACCATCACATCCAGACAAAGATGGTAAGGATTCAATATGAATTTAAAGATGTCTCTTTTTTTCAAAAATTGTTAAGTGAATCCTTTAGAGAAAACTTAAGCTTTTCCAGTTTGATTTTTAATAACATTTCTTTAAACCATCTATTGTGAGAAGGGGATGATTCCAACTACGAAGAATACCTTATATACATGTTTTAATCTGTGCTATTTATTTAATCCAGGCGTGGGCAAACTTTTTAATTGTGGGCCACAACGGGTTGTAAAAATCTGACATGGGATCAGTCTTCATCAGGAGCATGATATATATTTGCACAATGCGGACATTGCAGGGCAAAGGCAGAAGTATAATGATAGTATAATTTAATTATTTTGCCGCCCCCTGGGTTGTAGTTTGGCAAGTATCAATATAACAACAGTAACAGTAATAAATTATGTTGTAAATATCAATAACACTGTGGTACCTGCTCAAATAATTGCCCTACTATATACAGTAATGGAAAAACTTATTAGATCAGCCACGTTTTCTTTCATTTTCTGGATCATTTCAATGCCTTGTGCCACTGAAAGTATATTAGCTGAAGAATACAACAAACAGGAAAAACATCCAAAGCACAATGTTCGGCAGTAGAATATTATTAAAATGGTTTACTATAAAAAAAAACCCCATTAAACTGACTACATATGAGCTCCAAAATAAAACTCTTTGGAGCTATTTTTGTTGTTATTATATTTGTCCAACCAATCAGGAACCAGACATTGAAATTAACAAGAAATTGAAGAAAACATCAAGTTCCATTACTCTATATAAATATTAAGTTATTATACAACAAGATCTTGTGAGAGCTCCAAACTCTGCTGAATTCCAGCTTAGAGCAGATGTAAGGTACGAGAGTGTGTTTACCAACTGATGTCCCCGACTGATACAGTATTCTTTTCAAAGGTTACTCCCTTTGATCTCCAGTTAACCTCACATTCTCCAAAATCATTTACACTGTTTAGACTGGGAAGTGTCCTGCTGCAAGGCACAACACCTGGGCTCTGAACCCATGACCTCACATCTGAGTGCTCTCAGTCAAGCCCTCTGCTACCTCCCGGTTAGCTATAGGGATCAGCATGGACAGACAAGCCCAGAACTCTTCATTTCCTGTTTCACTTGCCCTTCCCCAAACCAAAGAAAAAAAAAACAAAAAAACAAACTCACATTCACCACCTGTATTTTCAGGTAATAGAGTCTACATAACCAGGATCTGATCTCTATGAAGACTGGTTATGTTTTTCAAACAATTGCACAAACCAGTTGAGCCAGAGAAAAAGCAAAGCAAAAAAAAACTTTTGATACTCTAATATTATTATATAGAATTAATACATAAAATAAATAAGGTCAATGCCATCTGCGTTTAAGGAACTGATCACAAAAAAAAAACAAAAAAACACTGAAAGCTTTTTCTTTACCTTTGGCCTCCGTTGATCATCCATCCATCTAAATATCCATCAGTTCATCCATCCAACTAACCATCCATCTATCCATCCATCCATACATACATCTATCCATTCATCCAACAAACTATCTATCCAACCATCCATTCATACATCCAACCAATCTATCTACCATCCATCCACTCATCCATTCATCCATCTAACCATCAATCCATCCATCTATCCAACCAACCATCCATCCATTTACCAATCCGTACATTGATCAACCACTCAATCCATCCATGTATCCCCTTCATGGTCATAGGGTAAACTCTAGTCAAATACCTCCAGGCACAAAGAACAGTTTCTCAGTCCCTTAAAAGTGAATCAACGAATGCACTTTTCCAAATCTTTATAGAACTGGTACAACGTTACACCACTTTTCTTAAAATAATAATAAAAAATAAAATCACACAGATTTACCGAGACATTACGATGCTTCCCTTTTGTGTTCCCTAATCTTAGCTGCAGACTCATTACAGGTTAAGTAGAGCAGGTGTTTGTCAGCTCCAGGCAGACCTACGTCGATGAGACCTTTTCATGTCGGCTACTTCCTCTCACATTAGTCTTCAGCCAAATTGCTCCGAGTGGAGGCTTGGCCGCACCCAACCCCTCCTCGTCCACCCTGACCTCTCTCCCCCTCTGTGCTGCGAGCAGGAGTGGAGATAAAAAAGCTGAAAAACGGCTCTAGGAATTCTAAATATTAGTGGTTGTAAATCAGCCCCCAGTGGCCTATGAATAGCAATTATCTTTTTCGCGCTAATAAATCCCCCCTCCTTCTTCACAGATAAGATGGTTTCTTCTTCCTAAGCTGCAGTAAAAACAGTTAAGTACTGAGCAAGCAAAAAAAAAAAAAAAGGTTGCAGCAAATATAACACGAATCTTTAACTGTGCCCTACGTGACTTGGAGAAGAAAATATTAAATTTTTTAATTTTTCTTTGCAGTCAGTTGTATAGGACATATGTATTGGCATGGTCCGTCCAAGTCAACATTAAGATGTAATAATAATAATAATGAAATATCTGAAACAGATCATAGTAGACAAGGTACGGCTGTAGCTGCTGTATGACGCCAGTCTTCGCTCGACCGACCAGTCGTTCACCCGCCACCACAGCGTAACTCCGTGTTTCCTCTGCTTAGTGTTTCCACTGTGAATAAGTTTGCCTCACCTTGGCTCTCTGCTGGGATTTGCACGGATTTATGTGCATAGGAGGAGGAAAACACTGCAGTCATTAAGAGCCGGACTTTTCATTTCTTCTATAAGGTGACTGAACTCTTACTGCATGTAAAGACTTGAGTTAACCTCATTAAGCTCAGTCACACACTGGATACATAATTGTCCCTGAGAGGATAGCTGGTGCTAATACAAATTAGAAAGATAATTAAGCTACTGAGACTGGCCACTGCATCTCTCACAGCACTGGACCCACGGAGCCATTATGGTGAATTAGAGCCTTTGTTTACAGTCACAACAAGAGCCTTTTACCACTGTCAGAAGAGCCGTATGACCTTGATCAATGGAGAATCATAATGTTTACGCTAATGGTCAATTACGGATGATTTGCGCAGTGTGAATGGACTGCAGTCCTTGTCCTGGTCTGTGAGTACAACGCAGTTGAGTATTTACTATGGCAATGATTTTGCAACCAGTCGGCTTTCAGTCTGTTAATATGGTCATGCCTGGTTAAATTTTACCCTATGGTCAGTTAATCATAGGCGAGCGATTAACCCTAAGGCCTCAACACTTTGTATAGTTTGTACATGCTGTTTGTTTTATTTGGTTTTATGTAAGGAGCACCGTCCTGACCCACATAACATCCAGTGGGTTCACCATCCACAGGAAGGATCACAGTATGATTTGGGTGGCAGTCGTGGAGACTGCTTCCCCTGAGATCCTGCAACGGATAAGAGAAAAAAGACAAATTAATGTTTTTTGTGTAGAAATTATGACAAAACAATTTTAAATAAATCCTACATTGATTGTAATACAACATGAGCTGTACCAAAAAACACAAGAAGTTCAGTGAACATTGCTTGACTTTTCTTCTTAGCTTGGGTTTTCTTTTGTCATTCCAAAAAAAGCAAACATGTCTACAAGGCTTCAGGTTCAAATCCACCAGCTGCCAAGTTGCCACTCAGGTGCTGTGAGCATAGCACAGTCCTCAACCCACAGGAAAACTCACAATGCGGTGCAGTGTTATTTGGGTGGCCGTCATGGAGACTGGTGTCCCTGTTGAGGATGAAGATGACTGAATGAAAGAGAATCTATCTATCTATCTATCTATCTATCTATCTATCTATCTATCTATCTATCTATCTATCTATCTATCTATCTATCTATCTATCTATCTATCTATTCATCCATCCATCCATCACACATGCTAAAATGTTCTAGAACTTGCCCATCTACAGTTTCAAGAAATAAACTCACAATTACTATTACTTTAGCGTCACTCAACCCTCGACGGGATACATTGAATTACAAAATATCACAGAGAATAAAACAAACGTTGACATTCATCAATAAATCTCAGGATGTTGAAAAAGACGTGTGGCTGCTCCTTTCACAGCCAGGAGTCTAAAGGCAAAAAAAAAAAAAAAAAAGGACCACTGCTGGTTGTGTGCCAGCGCTGCCTTCTGTGGTTTCACGCATAACAAACTTGCATGTGCATGGCTCTAAGTAAAGCATTGATTTAAGAGGGCACTTCTTCTTTCCACAGCTTTAGCAAAACAAGCCCCCATGTTTGGATAGACCTGGTAAGCAGCTCACTGACCTGAGCCGTGGGTCAGATTAAGTCAGAGCTCTCCTTCACTCACCCCCGTACCTCCCACCCCTCCTCTCTTCTCAGCCCAGAATGGGAAAAAAAAGGGAAAGTGCTCTTCAGGGCAGGCGAGGCTGCCAGCCAGGTCAAAGGAGTTGCTCAAGAAAACAGGAAACTGACAAGAGAGACAAATGATCGAGCTCATCCAACCACTGGTGTTTAAGCCTTTTGCCACAAAGGTTGATCATCTATAATTGCTGTGTGAGTTCGGCCTAAAAGGGGCTTTTTGTTAATACATACCCCGGGAGGAAACATTTCCCCGTTGAAAAAATCAAGTTGTTTCACATAACCCTGTCTGTTGTGTGTAATAATTTGAAGATCAGAGTCATCCATTACGTCCTGGTGAATCTGTGTCCATTGCAGACTGGGATAATCACCAGTAAAACGTCTCTTCCAGTGTGTCACTGACACGGCAAAACTGTACGTTTGAATCAAACATTAACTTTTTATCTGTTTAAGAAAAAAAAATGATCACAAAGTCAACGTTATGACAAGGCAAGAATCTAAATTGGACTGAAACGGAGGGTCCACAATAAGTAAACTATGTGTTTTATCTGAACTGGCTGCAGGGAGGATTTTTTCACTTCCGGGCCAAAAGCAAAGATGTGGAGGTGGGGGTGGTGGGGCACAATAGAGTGACCGGGGCAATCAGTGAGCGATCTGGGGCGGTGTTTAGTGGTGCTGTAAGATCTACTAAACTAGCCCTAATTTCCCCTGTTGTAGGAGATGTGTGAGGTGAGGTGAAGAGGAGGAGGTGGGGAGGTGGAGGAGGGCAGTTCTTTGGTCTGTCAAAGTGGAGCTAATCTGAACCTGAGGCACCACGTTCACTTTTGATGGAGGCCAGCGATAGGACGTGGAGGCAGAGCAGAAGGAGGAGGAGGAGGAGGAGGAGGAGGAGGAGGAGGTGGAGAAGGAGGAGGATGAAAGATCACCCACACCTGTGAGGGGCTGCTGAAAGTTACAACTCACTCAAAGGGGCCTTTCTATCTCTGCTCCATTTGTCAAAGATGATGGGGCGGCAGTGAGAGCTTCACTTTACCTTCCTGTTTCCACCACAGCCTCGTCATAGTCTCTCACCATGGACGGATGGACAGACACAGAGACAAAATATGGGAGACCTGAACAGCGTATGCGAGTAGATTAGATAAATAGACTAGTGTTAGTAGTATTAGTAGATTAGTATTTTTTTTTACTATATACTATATATAATATACTATATACAGTATATATATATATACTATAGACATAACAGGGGTTTGTATACATGTTTGATAAGGTATGCTTTACTATTTGTTATCAATTGACATAAACATACATATATTTGATTCATCTTTGTCATCTTTTCCGTTACCAGGTCACAGGGGCAGCAGTCTCCACCACTGCCACCCAAATCACACTGCACCACACTTTCAATCTTCTTGTGGGTGGTGAGCCCAATGGAAATTATGGGCACGTCGGTAGCAACCTGGCAGCTGGTGGATTAGAACCTGAAGCCATGCCGACCCAAGTTCGCTCCCTTATCTACTAGGTACCACCACTGTTCCCTTTATGCTTTTTTGTGTATATTTATTGTATATACAAAGCATTAACTTTATCATCAGAAAATAAACAGTTCAGACTAAAATAATCAGTCCCCATATAAGATGCTTTTGGCCAAAGACAAGATAACTGCAGGGGAGTAGTTTGAGAAAATTATGACGTAAGTATGAGCTTAAATAGAAAAAAGCTTCAGCCATCTGCTGGCAAATATACAGTAGAGCTGTTGAGGTCAAAAGGAAGCACCTGTAGTTTGTTGGAGTTTTTTTGGATAATGTTGTCACACATTGTCAATTATTTATTCTCTTGCTTGTCTTGTGTTAATCTAGTGTTTATACTTTCACTCTTTACTAAAGGTTTTTACTTTCATTCAGAAATCAGCAAAAAAAAAAGAAAAAAGAATGACTTCTACAAAAATGATAAAATATATTGAGGAGCAAGTTTAAGACAAAAGAAAGTGATTAAATGTCTTAGATCATCCAACCAGACCATTATTTTAATGTAACTTTCACTGATTATATACAGCTATAGTCAATTCTACTTAAAATGTGAAGGAAGAACATGATGAACTATAAAAACTATTTTCTTGTGGATTGCAAAATAATTGCAAAATGTTGAGGATTTGTTGTAATATTTTGGGTGATCAGTGATTATTTAGACAAACTAGTAATTGACAGCATTTCTATGATAATCGGTGATAATCGGTGATAATCACTGGCCCTTGTGTTATTAGGGCAGTGATGTGTTTGTCCTGTGTTTAAAAGCCATAGGTCTTGTTATAAAAGTGCAGTTACTTCTCAGATTTCTCCTCTTACTTGTGGTCTACCACTATAAGGAGTTGCCACAACGTATAACAAAGCTGCTACTTATCACATCTTAGCAACAATGTATGCAGCAAGTAGTTTCAGGTGTGGCTTTACATCTAATTTGTTAAAGAGATATTTAATCTCTTTTCTTTTGGTTTCATCTGGTTATTTGTCTGCTCTGCCGTAACATCACTTCGTTCAGAAAAGGCCCGGAGCGTCGGGATCGGAGAGCGTGTGTGTCGGGCAGGTGGAAAGCACCACATGCATCGGCGTATCTTCACAACTATGAATAAAATGCCCCCTTTGTCCCGACATGACGGGGTGAATTCCCAGGCAGAGGTAGCCGCATAAAAACAAAAGCATATGGAGGAAAAGGGAATCATAAAGATTCTGTTTCCGCTGCCCTGGAGTCCCACCGAGACTAAAGTATCAACTTAAGGCCAGGAATGAGAGTCCACTGTGAGACAGCCAGTCTGTAAATTATTATCCAGACAAGGAGAATAAGCATCACCGCTTCGGAAAACACGGCCGGCTCCCGGCAGGGGGATGAAAGTGATTGTGTTCTACATGTGTATATTTTAAATGGCTCATGTTAATTTTGTGCTCATGTGAACATATTGAGATGTTTCACCAGCTCTGGCTTTGACATTGCTGTTAGAGCCATTACATTTGAGGAGCTGTAGCGGTGCAAGTGCTCCCTCTCTGCCCCCCGACCACTAAACTCATGTGGAATGTTTTTGCGGAGGGTGGTTTGGATTTTTCATGCCTGGAAGTTTAACTTGCAAATCAATTCCCATATGTTGAAGCATTTACATGTGATATGGCCTGGATTTACAGTTCGGGATGAACTATAACATCACAGCTCACGCAATGTAATGGAGAAAAATAAATATTACTAGGACTGGTACTCCAATGGGTTTATGGCAGTATTATTTTCAGACAAAACACAAACAAAAATCAGTTGCTTTTTTATTTTACATATTTCAACACATTCCAGCCAAGCAGGTGGAAGCAGTGCACTTATAGACTTGATGCATTATGCCATATGTCAAATTCAAGGCCCAGGGGCCAAATCCGGCCCGCCCAAAACATTTTGTACGGTCAGCGGGTGATGGAAAGCATTTCTATGTTGTTTCTGGAGCAGAGTTTCTTTGCCTAAAAAAGTTGTTTTATTACACAACAACTTACAATAGTAAAATAATAGTATGGTCATGTCTATGCAGTCTTTAAAACAGGTTTGACACTACCGAATGGAATTCTTATATTGGTGAACAATAGGGAAGAACTTTTCAGAATTTTATTTTAAAGAGCTGGGATAACAGTGTTCCTGCTATTACCGAACGAAAACATGCTGCAGCAAGCATAGGCATTGATTAAATTAAATTAAAGTGTTGTTGTGAGCATGTATTTGTATTCATTTGTTTAATCATGGACCAAGGATTCATGTAATATATATATATATGTATTGCTACAGTAGAGTCAGCTAAAGTGAAGGGAAAGGTTTAGAGGACTGATATGAGACCAGCCGTAATGTATGGTTAAGAGACACTAGGAATAGGTAGAAGACAGGAGACAGAGCTGGAGGTAGAGGAGACAAGGATGGACAGGATCAGGAATGAGGTGATTAGAGGGACAACACAGACAGGAGGGTTTGGAGAAAAAGGAGGAGAGACAATGGATACATTGGTAAAAGAAGGATCCAAGAGATGGAGCTAACAGGTAGGAGACAAAGAGGCGATTGATGGATGCAGTGAAGGAGGACATGGAGTTAGAGTTGAAGATACAGAGGACAGGGTGAAAATGGAAAACTCTAATTCACTGCAGCAACCTCTAAAATAAGGAACAAGCTGAAAAGAGAAGAACAAAAAAGGTAATTTATCACTAATAATTATTTAGATTGATAAAGACTTATTTCGTGTGCAATCTTACGGAATAGTGCAGAAGAACAGGGATAAATATCTCATGAATAAGTGACCATTCTTATGAAGCGCTACAAAAACATCACCTTCACAGCTTTTGTAAAGAGAACCCATCAAAATATGAGCATACCTCACTGTATATTGTGATATAACCATTCCTAATGTGTTTGACAAGTTAGAATAACATGCATATATACGTATGTACAGCTAGGTTCATTAGGAGAAGACATGCAGGGCAAGATCCCTGGGAAGGTCGAGAGGTGGTGAAATATCCCTGTTATCGACTGTTGTGAAAAACAAGCGAGGAGGCGGATCGCAGATCACACTTTACAGTCGGAGCCAATTAAGATTGGAACACGACTCAAGCCTAGTGATGGTTCCGTCTGAACCTTTAACACCAGCTAAGAAAAAGCAGGACCAAGAATCACTCTCATGCTGTTCAGCCGGAAGAATCAGATGTTAGTTTTTCACTGAAAAGTAATGGGCACGTGCCGTTTTTTTTTTTTTTCTTTCTTTCTTTCTCCACCAGTTATCAATTTTTTGCCTCCAAACTGGATGGAATCGCTGTGATGAAACAACAACCAAAAGATCAATCACCTGAGAGAACATCTCCTCCTTGTATCTGCCGGGGTTTTTTGGATGTGTCTATGTGTGTGAGAAAGAGGCAGCGAGAACAGCTAACTGGTGTGAGAAAGTGTTGCTGGAATATTTCACCACATGGAGGGCAGAACAATCGTGAGTACAGCACCGTCTCTGCAGGGATTAGTGCTACCATTAAGTGGGGATGTGATGCTGTTGGGGGCCACATCCCCTGCTCCCTCATTAAATCTCCGGCAGCTGCCCTTTATCACAGCTCTGCTCCTACACTCTACTGTACCATCAGCACCCTGGCGGCACCCAGCAGAGCCAGTTTTAGGACCCTTGGCCCCGCTGGAGTCTTCACTGACAGCCTGAGGAAGGTTTAATTGCAGAGTTTTTTTTTTTTATGGGTAGAAAAGCAGATGGTCTCCATGCAGACATTTGTTTAACATTGAAATATTTTCTGAATATAATGGTAAACCTTAAACTACGTTTTAATCATAGTAAAATTGCTCATTTCTTTGATGCAAAACTCTTGTTCTCCAAGGCTTGAAGCAATCTTGAAAGCTTCATTGCCGTTGACTGTGTAGTATGCAGCGCAGGCTCTGTGCTTGAGAATAATCTGACACAAGTAGGACAACTAGGACTCCTGGAATTGTCTATAAAATGCAGCTTTCTTTTGTTTCCGAAGATACAAAAAACATTCCAAAGATATTTTGAGAAAATACAGTAATTTTCAAAATAAAACATCATTCCAAATCCAAATAAACATAAAGGTATAATGTCCAGTATGCACACTTTCTGGGCAAACCCACGGACTGATCCCGGTCCACGGCCCGGGGGTTGAGCACAACTGCAGGTTATTATCAAGTGGCAATTTATAAATAAATACATGAATTTGATTTGTGCAGTTATTTTAATATCAGTTTTATTCCTTAAGGTGACTTCTCAAGATATGTTTTATAAAATTTAATTTTGCTCTTCCTGTAAATTACAAAAAATATTTGTTTATTTGTTATTCATTCATTTATTCATTCATTTTCATCCGCTTATCCAGAGCCGTCGCGGGGGCAACATTCGGAGGAGGGACGCCCAAACTTCCCTCTCCCTAGACACTTCCTCAAGCTCATCTGGGGGGGATCCCAAGGCGTTCCCAGGCCAGCCGGGCAACATAGTCGCTCCAACGTGTCCTAGGTCTTCCTCTGGGTCTCCTCCCAGTGGGACATGACCCAAACACATCCCGTGGGAGGCATCCAGGGGGCATCCGATGTAGATGCCCAAGCCACCTCAGCTGACTCCTTTCGATGTGGATATTTGTTTTTTATTTCTTTACTATATTTTAGTTTTTGCAAATGATAACCATATTTTGTCAAATCTGTCTGTTACACTGTTATAGACATCAGTGTATGTTGTTATTTGCAACAATGTGTGTTTCAACAAATCACGAATAAACATTGAACTTGCATCTCTTTAAATCACCTCCAAAGAGGTGTTTTGGAACATTACCCATAATCCTGTGCCTGAGGCTGCCCCTACAGGGCAGAGATGGGCCGCTCCTCATACACTGGAGGGAGAATAGAAGGCGTGAGGGGGCTGTAATGACAGGCCTTACAATTCTCTCTGCAACGCCCACTTTTGTGAAGTTTGTCGATTTCCTCAGGCGTCATTTTTTTTCCCCCCTCCAACCATCAGGCTTTAATTTAAAGACAATATCTAATGTTTTTCAGATTCAGTTTGCACATAAAACACTTTTATGCATACGTGTTCTGTCAGTGGAGGATCTGACTTTATTAAAAGCATCTCCCAGGGAAGGTTTTGGTCATCCATTTCTGGGCTTTTAAAAAAATGTGTGCTGATAGGAGGCTTCTTCTTTTTTTAAACAAAGGTGAAAAGTCAGTCTGAGGTCACATCATCACGTCTCCTCTGACTGTGATGTGTGAGAAGACGAACAGAATCAGTTTGGCTCATGTAGTTGTAGAGTAGTTACAATACTGTTCAAAAGTAGACATTTTTATGTTTTCCATGCATTTGACGCTTGTATTTTCCACCACGAGTTGTAAAGTGAATAAAAATTATAGTCAAAACATTGATGAGGTCAGAGGTTCAAGTAGATTTTTTAAAGATATGAAGAAACCTCTTGAATTAGAGGTGTTCAAGAATCCAAGTCCCCTTGAACTAATGATTTTTGGTATATGATATATGATATGATATATGATATCATGATATCAATGATATATGACCTGGATGACTGAGAGCCTACACATTTTTTACCTTGATTTTGGTAACTTGATCAGAATTCAAACCCAGAAGCCACAACAAAATTCTCTGTCTCATCCGCAAAAAAAGTCCAACAAACAATGTCCATTTATTATGTGTTACCACAGCCAACCTTTTCCATCTCCCCCTGTCCTCTGTATCTTCTGCTCTGACTCCAACTACCTCCATGTCCTCCCTCACTGCATCCATCAATCTCCTCTTTGTCTCCTACCTGGTAGCTCCATCTCTAGGATCATTCTTCTACCAATGCATCCACCGTCCCGCCTCTGAACATGTCCAAACCATCTCAATCTGTCTTCTCTGGCTTTTTTTCTCCAAACCTTCCTGTCTGTGTTGTCCCTCTAATCACCTCACTCTAGATCCTGTCCATCCTTGTCTCTCCTAAAGAGAATCTCAGCATTAAAGTCCAACAATCTACATATACAAATTCAATAATAAGGTTTATGAAAACAATTTTTAACTGTGTTGTGCTATCTCTGTCAATCAGCAACAGCACTGCTGGATAAGAACCTTGGATATGTCCTCCACGTCAATCACAGATTTCTCTATTATGAAATATGAATGTAATTTCAAGGTAATTAAGATGATCTTATTGTGATTCTTTTTTTCAATTTAGAAACATTTTAAGCCAATATAGTTCTTGGTATAGCAGCCCTGGAAATACTAAATCAATTTTAAATCCATGTATAAAGTGTATCACCAACCATGATTGCATCTTTACACCCACCTGCTTTCTTTAGTCATGCTTTATGTAATTACACTCAGGTAATACTGAAGGTGACTGGCTTACACTGATACTGGCTGAAGACCATAAAAAAAAAAAAAAAAAAAAAAAAAATGCTTCCGTCTAAGGAGTGCGACTCAATCACGCTAGCCTGCACAGATTGCAGGGTTGATTGCTGCCACTCAGCCCCTCCCGTTGGTCAGTGAGTGTGTTGCAATTACCTGAAGAGCCACTGCATTTAAAAGAGACTAACAGCCATAATGGAGATCTCTATCCCAGGTCCCATATCTGATGGAGGGCTCTAAAGATCAAACGGGTGGCCAAACATTTGGCATACCTCACACAACTTCTTTTGATGTGCTGAAACCGCCCTCCTTCTCAGGGTGCAGCCGTCATATCAGCAAACATTTTTACTGTTAATCCATTTGGTCTTTTTTTTCTGTTTGCTTTGAGGGCAGAGTTGGACGACCGCTCCACGGAACCGTGATGGAACCAGAAATTACTCACTGCGCACAATGCACTGTGGTGTTATTAAAAAAAAAAAAAAAAAAAAAAAAAAAAAAAAAAAAAAAGAATGTAAAAGGTAAATGAAAACACTAACTGTTGCTGCAAAGGTTAGTGACGATTAGTGCATTGTTGCCAGTGCAAATAAAAGCAAAGCTTCCTCAGAGACCAATATAAATATAACAACATCCCAGGTTTATTCCAGTTAGATTACAATGAGATACACGTCTCATGAGACTGATAAAGCTGATAAAACCTTCAGTCTGAAAATATTAGCATTTTCTGCAGTCTGAAATTTGTTTAAATGTAGATTATGAGAAATTGTCACTTTTTAAAAATATTATATATATGTTTTTTTTACCTCATTCATCTCCTCACGATGTTGGCCACCCCGTGTAAAATCGCCAACCGTGCCATTCTACCTCTTTGACTAAATCAGTTCAGTTTTTTGAGTGTCCTGAAAAATCTGCACAAACAACCAAACAATAAATCAAAACCTTATTCAACCCTTTGCTTTGTCCCAGAGGCAATGCCTCTGTCATTGATGTCGAAACGTCAGGGTTCAACTCCTGGACAAGATCGAATCCCAGTTAGGGCCACTGTCTTCCAGCGGGCTCACCACTTGCAGGAAAGTGTGGTGTGGTGCAATGTGATTTGGGTGGCAGTTGTGGAGACTGGTGCCCCTGGTGCTCGGTGACAGATAAATGGGTGAGAATGGGTGGATTGCTATTTAATTCAGACTATTTGGGTCAAAACTAAAAAAAAAGTTAAACACAAATGAATATAAACACTATTTTTTTTTTTTTACATTTTGGCCTGTATTTGTAATTCTCATCATGCAGTTGAGATGCAGACAGCCATTATCTGGCAACTGTCTGGAAATTGAAGGCTAATAATGATAAGTGAGAGTTTTAGACAAATCACTTCACGGGAGAAATTATGGGGGATTATTTCTGAAAGGCAGAAATGAATGCTTTCTTATTAAATCATGTCTCTTCCCACTTCTTCATGCTTTTCATGGCTGGTCAACAGTAATCAGTTTACCGTCTGGCTCCTTCAGAGAAATTCACTTTTCATTTTTCACAAACAAAGTGCGATAGATTCAAGGACCGTTTTGTATAAAGCCCTGATATGTTCAAGTGCAGTTTCTCTGACGCCAAAAGAAGCAAAACCCCATTAATCGACGGCAAAACCTGTGTTTTTGTTAAAAGATTCCCCCATAATTCACAGTGACTGCATGCCTTCTCCTCACACAGAGGAAGCACATTTGCACTTTTCCGTACATGTGAGCAGACACACACGTGCACGCACGTGCACGCACACAGACTGTATAATTTATAAAGCCTAAGCTCTTTCAATGCTCCAAAATGCCAGATAAACTTTTCTCATTTGCTCCTAATTTGGTCACGCGAGATAATGCCAACATCTGAAGGCTTTTTAAACTGCTTTTTAAAATGCATTCCTGAAAGGAGCTGGCACTGGCACCTCTGCACCTTGTCAGCTCCAATAATTATTTCCAATCCGGAGCTAGTCCTTAATATGCTGATTAATCCAGGCCCCTCCTCGCTGTGAGATGCATTCAGCTCCATTAATTTTTCAAAAAGGCCTCATTTTTTTTTTTTTTTTTGCTGGGAGCCCTGCAGATGTCAGAGCTGTGGCAGAGAAAGCCATTAGAAGTTAACACCTCCCATGAGCGCCCACCTGAGCCTGGCATAGACCAGACAGCAACACTGAGGACAATGGCTGCAATGTGGACACTACTGTCTTTTCTTGGACTCTCCAAATGATAGTTTCAGTGTTGGATTTAGGAGGGATTTTTTTTTTGGAATCTAACATGTAGTCAAATATTATGTGATATTTCATGATCAGTATTTTGCATAACAGAACTACAGCATCTACTCTTCTTTTGGTTTTTCCATTTTTCAGAGGTTACCACAACGAATCAACATTTTCCATCTCACCCTGTCCTCTGTATCATGTCCTCCATCAATTTCCTCTTTGTCTCCTACCTGGTAGCCCCATCTCTAGGATAATTCTTCTACCAATGTATCCACTGTCCCTCCCATGAACATGTCCAAACCATCTCAATCTGTCTTCTCTAGCTTTTTCTCCAAACCTTCCTGTCTGTGTTGTCCCTCTAATCACCTCATTCCTGACCCTGTCCATCCTTGTCTCTCCTAAAGAGAATCTCAGCATCTTTAACTCCTCCACCTCCAGCTCTGTTTCCTGTCTTCTGCCTATTGCTAGGGTCTCACAACTGTCCTCTAAACCTTTCCCTTCACCTTAGCTGACACTCTTCTATCACAGATCACTCCTGACATTTTCTTCACCTCTATCTAGCGGTTGTATCCTTCCCTTTCTTGTTTCTTCTATAGTCTCCACTACTTTGAACAGTTGATCCTAAATATCCACCACCTCTGCTTCACCAGTCTACTATGTGCCCCCCCCACCCCCCTCTCTCTATATATGTATATATTGTGGGAGTTTCTCCAGTAGTCTAGGCCTTGAGGAGGATGTCACAAAACGGTTTAAAAGGAACCGTTTTAAGCCCAGTTTATGTGAGTGCAGAGACGGAAACCTATTCTCAGATCTGATTCCTATGGAAAGACGTCCAGTTACTGACTAGTTTCCCTTCACTTCACCTCGGGAACCACTTGTACATCTGCTTTTAGAGAAGCTATAGGAATGACCGCGTACTTCTCTACCTACTGCATGTATTGTCAACACATCCTTTTTTTTTTCTTGGGAATATTCACGATTTGTGGAGATCTCCATGTCGTGTGTCCCTGTTTCCTCTCCCAGAGACGCTTAGCTCAAAGATTGGTAGCCAGGTCTGACATCAGTCTCTGTGAAAAAGTCCTTCACAATCGCTCGCAAGATTCAAAGCGATTCCAAATCCTTGCTCCAACCTCCCCTCACTCCAAAGCTTTGTGTGGCTCCCCCCTCATGCAGACTGGTTACAAGCTGTCTCAATTGAGGAAATCCCCCCCCTTCAGGCAGCTTTTATCTGCCGATAACAGATCACTCCTGACATTTTCTTCACCTCTGTCTAGCGGTTGTATCCTTCCCTTTCTTGTTTCTTCTATAGTCTCCACTACTTTGAACAGTTGTGCCCCCCCGCCCCCCCTCTATATATATATATATATATATTGTGGGAGTTTCTCCAGTAGTCTAGGCCTTGAGCAGGATGTCACAAAACGGTTTAAAAGGAAACCTTTTAAGCCCAGTTTATGTGAGTGCAGAGACGGAAACCTATTCTCAGATCTGATTCCTATGGAAAGACTTCCAGTTACTGACTAGTTTCCCTTCACTTCACCTCGGGAACCACTTGTACATCTGCTTTTAGAGAAGCTATAGGAATGACCGTGTCTCTTCTCTCTACCTACTGCATGTATTGTCAACACATCCTTTTTTTTTCTTGGGAATATTCACGATTTGTGGAGATCTCCATGTCGTGTGTCCCTGTTTCCTCTCCCAGAGACGCTTAGCTCAAAGATTGGTAGCCAGGTCTGACATCAGTCTCTGTGAAAAAGTCCTTCACAATCGCTCGCAAGATTCAAAGCGATTCCAAATCCTTGCTCCAACCTCCCCTCACTCCAAAGCTTTGTGTGGCTCCCCCCTCATGCAGACTGGTTACAAGCTGTCTCAATTGAGGAAATCCCCCCCCTTCAGGCAGCTTTTATCTGCCGATAGGTAGGTGAATGGTGAAAATTAGGATTCCTGGAGAGACTTGGTATGGAGAGAATAGAAACAAAGACTTCCCCATGTCGGGAACCGATGTCTCTTTTTCCACTGCTTTTCCCTTTCATCCCAAGGGCTCCTGTCAGACACAGGGAAGGAGAAGGAGAGCACATATAATACCTTTTAAGAGGCTGCCAGTTCTCTCCCATGCGATAAGCTCCGCTTGAATCACAATGGAGTTTCAGAACCAGGCAGTCACCCCACTGTAGGCCTGAGAACACACTCCAGCAGACACATCAACATCCGCATGTAAAACCACATTCAATATAGCACTGTAGCTAATTACGCAAACAATGTTGGGTCCGTGCTCATTAATTAAACAAGAGGAATTACCAAAAAACTAGGACTCACAGATGGTTCAGGGAAAATAGAGCCACAATCATATTTGAAGATAAAGATTTAGGACTAGGGCGACCAGGACCAAAGAGACCAGGACCAAGATGACCAGGATCAAAACCCATATTGTAATTTGTAACTTTGATTTCCTACTGGATGAACTTCACTTGTTAGATATTTATATATGGGAAATTGTTGCATTGTCATTGAACTTTTGTTTTATTTTATTGTATGTCCATGCTCTGGTAACATCCATTGCACTGTCCGTCCTTTCAGGCAGTGGATCCCTCTCCTCAGTGGCGGATCGTGCATTTCAACCGTAGCCCGTGATGTCATAGTTTTGTGACGTCAAATAAATATACCTCATAATAACAACAGTATGATACCAGGACTTGAGAATCCAGCTAGCAATTCTCCTAGTTCAGATTCAATATGTTGCAAGGTGACATTGTCAGAGTCCTGGGAGAGCCTATCCAATCACAGGACACCTACGTGTTGCCAGCTAGAAGGCCCTGAGGTCGCAATCTCGGGAGATGTTGGTCTGAGCGCTCTAAACTGAACCTGTTGTGTCTACTCACTTACAGAGGGCAGAGCCTGCACTTTTGATTCTGAATATCTGTCAGATTTCATTAACACTACCTAGCTTAACACTAGCTAGCTAAAACATTTTTTGGATTTGATTAAAAAAATGAAACTTTTTATATTAATAAAAAACATACACAATACATAATACAAAATTTTATTTAAAATATTGAAAAATATATTTATTTTTTTCTGAGTGTGTTTAGGCCAGCAGAGAAGGCTTTGCTGGCCCTGACGGCCAACCTTGGCCTCTCCTTTGGTTCTCCCTAAGGGTTCTACCGGTTTTCTTTCTTTTTATTTCCCCTCTGTAGTTTTTCCTTACCCTGGCTCAGGGTCTAAGGACAGAGGACGTTATCAACCCCGTAAAGCCCAATGTGACAAATCGGATTTGTAAATGTGGGCTATATAAATACAATTTGATTGATTGATTGAAGATACACTGCAATCAATGGGAAACGACAGAGTGACGTTGCAATTTATTTGTTCATGAAGTCGACGTAGATGGCATATGTACTGGTGACATAGGTGATAATTGTTTATCGTCCACAAATAAATACAACTTATTCATTTAAACAACCATCTTTCTACTTGTCAGTGCTTATTCCGCCCTGTGTATACAGTAGTATTCTGTATGGAGTCCTACACAGCAACGTATTCAACAGTCGGTCTGAACAGAGGCAGTGTCAAACTCCCAGGCCTTTTGAATGTTAATGAAATGGAGGTGTTAGAATGTCAGAAATCTGTCCGGTAACGATAACAGTACAACTGCTGTTTACAATGAGCACGCTTCAGCTCCAAAAAAACCCAAAGTGCAGCCTCATTTACGTGCTAATGTGCGGAGGCAGATAAAGGACGGAGGAGCGATCACATGCCCTGTCAGAGAGTCACCCTTTGAACCATCGCTCATGCTGGTGAAGAGGGGGGAAATTAAAGAGTCTCAGCAGGTTTAACACCTTTCAAACACAACTCAGACTCCACTCCAGTCCTCACGCCGGTGACAGGGAGGAAAAATAACTGCGTTCCTGCCATCGTGCACAGACGAACCCAGCTTTCAGGCCAGTGTTGGCTGTCAGAATTCTTCATAAGAAGTTCTTCTAAAGAACTGTGTAAATAAGAATTTGACAGACAGGATGAGTGAGAAAGAAGTTCCCATCTGCTTTTGCCTAAACTACCAACATAGTACACATCATGTACAACGTACATAGTATATATAACCTACCATTATGTACATATAGATGTAGTAAAAGCATCCACCAACATAGAGCCAGATACTGATACCCTTAGGGTTTAATGGTGCAACAGACTGCTTAGATCCTTTATAGAAATGAGGAAGTATAGCGGGTACAGTATAGAAGACAGGTGGGCAAATATTTTGACTGGTGGGCCACAATTGGTCAGAAAATAAAAAAAACACGGCAGCTGGGTAAGGAGCAGAAAGGTAGGTGTTTCCATCAATCAATCAATCAATCAATCAATCAAACAAACAAAATTAATAGCCCAATAAATGTGGGCTATAATAATAGCCCACATTTATTGTGCTATATCTTTTTATAGCAGGGGGAAAAAAAGGTAGGAACCTTAGGGAGAACCACAGGTGAGGGATCCACTCCCTGGATGGACAGACGTGCAGTAGATGTTACCCAAACCATGCAAGTACACAGATACATACACCAAAAAAAATGAAAATAAAGCGAAATAAAATAAATGTCAACTAAAATAAATGTCGTGTTTAAGTCATGAATAAAGGCTAAAGTGGTCAGATGTTTGGCATTGCAGAGAAAAGGCAGAAGTATAATAACAATACAAAACAATTATATAATTTTGATAAGATTTGCTTGCGGGATTACATACTGAAGGGGCCGCATCCTCCAGGGCCTTAGTTCACCCATGCCTGATATAGAACAGTAAGAATTTCACTCCCTGAATTTTTCCTTGACTGCATTGACTTTTTTTTTTTTTTTTAAAAGTAAACATTTTCCCTATTTGCCATGCTCATCCCTATAATGAGATTTATATATTTAGAATCCATGCAAATTCAGAAAATAGTACCTGAAAAAGCACAGGTAGGAACTTGGATGAATGTAAACAACGCTGCTGTTGGCATCTGGAAGTTCTCTGCAAAAAAAAATCAAATTTTTTTAAGTAATGCTATTTGTCTTATTTTTCTTTAAAAGGGCCTGCATTTACAACACTGTAATTCAATTATGGCCTCCATAGTCAGGGCTTTGCAAAGAACCGACAACTAGTCCTGTCATTTTCCTATAATAGGTCTAAGGCAATGATGTCAAACCCATTTCCACTAATACAGCTCACCTTGAACGGCCAGTTGTATGCAACTGTATAGGTTTGGGGTTTCAAACCCCCGGTCTGTGGACCAGTACCAGTTCATAGGATATTTGGCAGGGGGTCACAGTGAAAAATTCCTTCCTTTTTACTGATTTGCTGCATTCTAAGATATAAAATCCAGCGATATCTGTTTACTTTCTTTATTTAAAGATGATCTGGCAATATTTTCTAAGTACCAGGTCATTTGATACCAACAGAATTGTCTAGACACACCAATTGTCTAATTGGTGTGTCTAGCTAAGCAGTAATTGTTTCTAAAATACCATTCTTTCTAGGGCCTTTGTGCATTAAATATTTTGTTGGCGTAGATCTCTGTTCTCTGTAGCTTCAACAACCAAGTCTTCTCTCACAGCATCCATCAATCTCCTCTTTGTCCCGATCTACTCAGAGAGACTATAATTGTTCTTTCAAATATCTGATTGTTGTTTGACTTTTTCCACATTTTGTTTTAAAGCAACAACTAAGAAGAACATGCCCTTTCCACATTAGGAAAACTACGTCTGTAAATCCTCTCCAAATTTATCCATAGGGAGAAATAAACAACACGCACACTCCCTAGGACTCTGTTAGTTGTGGTGTTGGCGGTGACCTAAAATTTAACAAAAAAAAACACTGACTGTGGTGGATTTGTGTCTAGTGTCACTGTTTAATCTTCCTGATGACTTCTGTCTCGTCCTGAGGTCAGCGGGATGAAACATTAACAGAGCTTTAACAAAATGTTTTGACATTTCTGACTGGAAAAAAAAAAGTGTGACACAAACACTTTGTAACTGTCTGGATTATTCCTGTCGACTAAACTCCACCCATCTGGCGGCTGAGCACGGTTAAAAACAAATGAACTGTTAAAGCGTCAAGACCCTGATGTGTGTCGGGTCAAAATGAGGTAACGGAGGACGGATGGTGAGTATACGTTACACCAGCTGCAGAGACATTCTGTCGTTGGAAGAGTTGCGGACTCACCCTACCCTGAGTGATCTAAGGTTGGAGCAAATAGACCTGCATGTTCTCCACCGTCCCAGCCGTTGCGCTAATGAGAACAGCCGGCTCGGGCACATAAGCGGTTCTGCTTTAACAGCTTCCACGTGCTGCTGAAATATTAAGTAATGCACTCCTAATATTTCCCTGTGTTAGTTAATATTTGACACACGTGTTCTGGGTTGATGTAACTTAGTGTAAAAGGTCTGAGTCGACCCGTGGTCACAGTTTGAAACCTCGGTTCTCGCTTTGTTCACACCTGCTTACACTTTTACAGACGCCGTCTGATCTAACGTATTGGTGGTTGTGTAATGCATTCCCATAATTCATAAAAATGCCCACATAAAAGCCAACACTCTCACTCAGGGGTCCCACAGGCTGTAATAACTCCCTGCCTTTTCCACATTATATGAATGCTTAAAAAAAATAGCATCAGCTGACGTTTATCGCTGTAACCACTAAGAAATCTAGATTTTTTTTTTCTGGTTCAGAAAATATATACAGTATATATTCTTGGTGAATTTTAGGCTAAATACATTTATAAAATATTTTTTTTACATGACGGGAAAATGTTGATACCAACTGTGTTATGTGAGGAATCTAAAGCTCAGGAGAAAAAATCCAAAGACTACAGATGGTGGAGCCAACAAATCAGAGATAAATAAGCATGGGATATTTTTCTCATAATAGTATAAAAAAATACATTATAATATAATTTTCTTTTGGATTGTCCCTTTTTCAGGGGTTGCCCCAGCGAGTCAACATTGTCTATCTCCCCCTGTCCTCTGTATCTTCTACTCAAACTCCAACTACCTCCATGTCCTCCCTCACTGCATCCATCAATCTCCTCTTTGTCTCCTACCTGGTAGCTCCATCCCAAACCATCTCAATCTGTCTTTAGCTTTTTCTCCAAACCTTCCTGTCTGTGTTGTCCCTCTAATCACCTCATTCCTGATCCTGTCCATCCTTGTCTCTCCTAAAGAGAATCTCCTCATCTTAAACTTCTCCACCTCCAGCTCTGTCTCCTACCCACTGTTTTTGTCTCTAATCATTGCTAGTGGTTCAGGAAGCAGACCTGAGTCTGCAAGGTTCAGGTTCAAATCCACCAACTGTCACATTGCCTCTGAGGTGCTTCGAGTACAACACCGTGGTGTGGTTCGGGTGGAAGTCGTGGGGACAGCTGCCCCTGAGACCTGGTAACTGATTAGTGCATGGAAATGAATGAATAAACATAATAACATAGTATAACAAAGTGAAACTTCAGATATTAACTCCTCCTAAATCTTTCAAACATCACAAATACCTCCTAAAACACCCAGTTTTTCCAAAACTAAGCACATTTATCTAAATTATAATTAGTAAAGAAAGATAATTTCACTTTATGTAGATATGTAGAAAAAAGAGTTAAGAAAACATATCTTGCACAAATCTAAAAGAATCCCCGAGTAAAATCTGACTTAGATGAAAATTCCAACAAAGGGAAGTTCTGACGTAATGAAACGGGAATGGTTTGAAATGAAAGCAAGGGTAGCATGACTCTTTTTCCTGCTCTATCATCATCTCATTATGAGATGTTTTGCTTGCAACAACAACAATAACACAAAAGGAACCCCGACAGCTGGAGTTCAGGGAAGGGGCAGAGCAGAATGCAAAAGAGTTGCTTGGAGCGGTGGATCGGCATTACAGGAATTTTTTAATTTCCTGTTACTCAATAATTCGGCTTTACTTAGGTCCTTGGACAACATCCTGCACTGAACCCCGTCTGATTTGTCCAATCCATTAGACAGATGCAGGGGAAACACACTTTAATCCTCTATCATTGGTCCATGCCTTGGTGGCCCAGGTTTGAGGCTGTGTGTTGGAGTTTTGTCTGTGGTTGGACAGGCTTGATGATGTCACTGACTGGAGACCAAACCCTGACAACCCCCTCACTCTGCACACTAGTGATTATTTCATCCTTCAGGCCTTTTATGAGCGCATGAAGATAAAGTCAACGGTTTAGGCGCCTTTTAGTGGAGAAATAAAAAGAAAAAGTCAGGTGGTAAGTGTTTTACAGCGGGGCGTGGACTTCCAGGCCTGCAGGGCGGCAGAGCTGGTTTTCTCCTGAGGATCTTCCCCTCCTCAACCCTCAGTCTAGTGCCCTCCTTCCCACCTCCTCACCGTGCACTCGCCCTGACTGTCCAGGGTCAAATAAATCACCTGCCATCGCAGGTGCTGACCTGTTGTTTATTAGTGAATGTCTAAAGGACAAGCTTTGAGAGGGGGAGGAGTTGGGCAGAGGTAGTCAGGGGGTTAAAGCACTAGTCTTAGGTCTTAAGGTTGATTTAGCAGCCCCTCTGGGAGGCTGCTGTACTACCCTGGAGAAAAACCAATGCCAATAAATGCTGCTGTGACTGATGTTTAAGGGGCTCTTAATTGTCTTGTTAAAAAGAAAGATGATGGTATGCAGGGAGAAAATGTCCTCCTGTTGCTGTGAGCGTTTAGGATACGAGTCCTCGGTGCTGGGAAATGCCTGTTGACCACTGTTGGACAAACTCTGACCGCTGTCCTTGCATTTTACTCCACTCATGAGACATAAAGATCCATAAATATAACATTCTTGAAATGACTGAAAAACAACAAAGTGTTCCCTCCGTGTATCACGGTTCTTCTTTCGTTCACTCAGTTCATCGCAGATTTTTTTCTTCAATCCAATCTTGCAAGACTTTTGCTATATTTATATACATTCCCTAACATAAAAATACAGCCGCTAGCTTTGTTTACCTAGAGAACATTGAACACAGCATTCAGCAGGATCTTCCGTTCTTCACTCTGACTGACACACACATTGTAGCACCGCCCCTCCACTTTGCTTTACTCTGTAAAAAAAAGGAAAGGAAACTCCTCGTCATTGTGATTCACATCACTGCACACAAGAACGTCTGCATTTAACCCATCACTAAAGTGAACAGATTTGAGCGCCCGGGGAGAAGAGAGTGGGGACGATGCCATGGTATTAACACCTCAGTGGTAACTTGGCAGCTGGTGGACTTGAACCTGAACCCCTCCCGACCCAGGTCTGGTACCTTAACCGCTAGGCCACTACTTCCTCGCTTTGAAGATTATTCTCTATTGCTTGGTGAACGCTTACGATCTCTACTAAATACTGACACAGATTACAGTTAACAGCCTTTATTTGTCTGACTTGACCGCCACATATCTCCATGTCCACTCCTCTCTCTCAATGGCTCCCACACATACAGTCATGGAAAAAAATGATTAGACCACTCTGCTGTTTTCTTCAATTCCTTGTTCATCTTAATGCCTTGTTCCACTAAAGGTTTATCACCTGGGGGAAAC
>JAFBJS010001819.1:50652-63236 GCA_016785265.1 Paraplagusia blochii
ATCGAGCTACTACTTCCTTGCTTTGAAGATTATTCTCTATTGCTTGGTGAACACTTACGATCTCTACTCAATACTGACACAGATTACAGTTAACAGCCTTTATTCGTCTGACTTGACCGCCACATACCTCCATGTCCACTCCTCTCTCTCAATGGCTCCCACACATACAGTCATGGAAAACATGATTAGACCACTCTGCTGTTTTCTTCAATTCCTTGTTCATCTCAATGCCTTGTTCCACTAAAGGTTTATCACCTGGGGAAACAATGAACACAAAACCATGCAATGACTAAAAGCACTGTATTTGTCAGTACAATGTTATTGCTAGTGATGTAGGAACGGAAGTGATTTTTGTCACTGTCAATAAAACCATGAAAAATGTCCAGAAATCAGCTCTGGAATTAAACTTAATTATGAGCCTTTTTTGTTGTTATTATATTTGTCCAGATTAATGTAGATTAAGTGGAAGCAGACTTTTAAATGGACAAGAAATTAAAGAAAGAGTGGTCTAATCATTTTTTTTCCATGACTGTATAAGGAGATGAGCAGTGTGATTTGGGTGGCAGTCATGGAGAGTAACGGCCCCTGAGACTCAGAAACAGATAAGAGGATGGAGATGAATGAATGAATTTAAATAACTATGTTGCCTCTAGTTCATGTTTTATTGATCTTTCTTCACTTCATTGCTGAACACTGTAAGTCATTTTATTCTGGTGATTAACTCATTAGGGGCAGGGTTTGGAGATATGTGGACAGGAAGAACTAGGAAGAATTTTCTTCTCTACTCTCCCTATTCGTCAACCAAACCCCTAAGATGTCGTTGCTCATTATACTTTATTTACAGTATGCCAGTAAAAATAATAATAATAATAAAAATCATCAATATAGACAAACTGAAACCATTTTTGAAACCATTTCCTCTTATTTCACCTAATAAATAATATATATATATATATATATAAAAAATGGATATAGACCCTTTTACAAAGCCAACTGTCAATATTGACAGACACTGATGAGACTGTGGAAACGAATTGTATCTACTCCACGACCCCTTGAGTCAATGAGTTTGTTGTCTAACCCTAACCTCTGAGACATGCCAGGACTGAGCACAGCCCGATCTTCAACTCCATCTCGTAAATTACATCGTTGTCTCCTTAACTGCTGACTGATTTAACCTCTTCAGTCAGGTAAGCTGTAAGCGCCGGGGGTCTTAGCAGCGCACTGCTGCCACCATCCCTCAGCGACTGGCACCTTCTTGTAACGGTTAAGTCAAGCTGAAAATTTTTAAATTAAAGGAACGATTGTCTAAACATTTGTACGCTGGCGTTTCTGTGTACACATGCCTTTTGTCTACACCGAGTGCTGCCGCAAAGCTGCCAAAACAACATTAGTCTGAGAAAGCAGTGCAAAATATCAGTATCAAATGATGTCATCTGGCCATGTAATGTAAAGCGAAGATGGAGCTCGATCAATTAGGATTTGCAGTGGAGCAGAAAATAGCCTGTGACAGAGGGAAGGTGTAGGAATGTATGAGGAAAAATAAACTTTCCCTCTGGCTCCGGCACCAGAGCAGATTCACAATCTGGACGGAGAATATGTATTCATGACTGTAGCCTGTGAGGAAAACATGACACAATCATATGTTCACATGTGTCCATATAAATATATTTGTTTTTGTTAGCTTACATAAAAGCAAAGATGATCAACTATTAGTGGAAAACTGCGAATTTTGTTCATTTTCTGTCAAATTCTGACAATACTGCGGTGGAGCATCACAGCAGAACACTTAAGAAGAAGTAAAGTGAACCCAGAACTCAACATAAGCGAGGTTTGTTTGTGTTATACAATGCAATTATGTCTTCTTTAGTCTATGTTCACATTTGCCTTGTTCAGACTGTCCATCGTATGGTTTTACTAGTGCAATGGGAGTCATGCTTGAGCAGGCATGGGCAAACTAAGGCCCGGGGCCCTGGATACGGCCCTTTCAGCTACATAATCTGGCCCAGCAAACTATTTCAAATTATAAAATTAGTTTGTATGTAATTATAATTATGCCTTTTCTCTGCAATGCCCATGTTTCTCCTATAGACAGCCTTGAGAATTCGAAAGGCATTTTATGCACATCTGCATATGCTGTATTTATATCATATTATTCATGTATTTATTTATATTTAATATATATATATCTTATATTTTCGATGTATATTAATAATAATAATGTTGCAGTCACCTGCCCCCTGTGACCTTGACAATGAATGAATGAATCAAAAATAAAATGAATAAAAATGTCAATACTACAAATCTTCAAAAACAACAACAACAACAACAACAACAACAACAACAACAACAACAACAACAACTGTGCATTCTATTTGTGGTGTAAAACAAAACACCAATTCTGTTAAACCAGGTGGATTATTTATTTCAGGGATTGCGTGCAACCAATTTCTGTTGCATATTAAAGAACAGTGTGTTGCATATTAATATGACTAATATGATTTTGTTGTAAAGCAAATCGACATTATATTGCATTGAATGTTCTACATGAATTAAAAAAAATCAAATTTTTCCAATGATTCCAATTATGATTTTTTACAATCTGTCCCACCTTGAGAAAATCTTGTTCTGTCACATGCGAGTCAATCACTGCGTACTCTGTAATTTGTAGGAGATATTATCAGAAGGCACATCAGCATGTCAAAGTGAGTTATGCTATGAATCATTCAAAACGACTTATCGCCCGCTCCATCGGAGGCCTCACCTTGATCTGTTTTCAAACGCCCTGTCTCTTAACAGAATACTTCCTGTCAGAGAGCAAGTCCGTACAGTGGGACCTGGGCTGCGACGGCTGTGATTGAGCAAGAGGTGGAAAGCCGCGGCTTGACAGGCACGTGTAATAAAGCAGAGAGTTAAGATGTCACCCCTGAGCGCAGCCTGGGGCAACTGCAGCCCAGCGAGTGTCTAAGAATTCCTTTGGTATAATGTGAGTCTTTGTTTAAGTTGTACGACCGAAATGGGAAATATGTTCATGCTTGACGTGTTCTTGTAATACCGCGGTAATGAGTGTCAAAAAACCAATGGCCATTCCAAATACCTCTGGGCATCGTGTGTCACCTTGGTGTCAAAACCACAATCCAAGCGCAGGTGTAGCCGTAATAGCCGTAATAATTTCACCTTAGAATACGTGATTTATGGTAGTGAGCAGCTTTGAAGACTGAACAACAAATGTATTATTAATTAATCATTTCAACATTAACTTTTGTAAAACTCAGACTGGTTCTGTTTAATAGCCGCCTGTCAATTGAACTGATACACATCTGCGAGGAATTGTGTTTGACTGGTTACACTGCTATAAAAATCATTTGTAATTATCCAGATTGGTAGATTAAAAAGTCAAAAAGTACAACACGCCTTAAAACACATGCCAACAACGAGAAATAAAGACTTGAATGGAATGAATGCAAGAAAATTCCGTCAAAGTCTAATAGATGACTTGCAAGTTTGAACTATTAACTATGGTTAAACTAGTAATCTCTATTGTCAATGTAAGGGGTCCCAACATGGTGCCAGGGGGCACTTGGTAGCCCTCGTGGACTAGGGTTGCATTCTGAAAATAATCTTGTCAAAAAAATGGTCAAAAATGCTACTGTTATTGTTCTGTTATTATTATTGTTATTATTATTATTATTATTACTATTATTACAATAAATGCACTAGGGTTTATCTCTATAGACCACTGCTATTTTACTTGTGCAATAAAAGGTTAATACTGATTTTACGGTTTTGTACTGTTTAATGTTAATACTGTTTTATACTATATTAAGCCTTCACTACCACACTACGCCATTGTATATTGTGTTTATTGGGTTTTTGTATAGCGTATATCTTTTCTGTTTTTATCTTGTCTACTCTTTTATCCTCTCTCACTCCATCACTATCACTCTCACTCCGCTGTACATGTGTTGTTGCAAAATGCAATTTCCCCGCTATGGGACAAATAAAGGTTTTTTTTTAATATCAAATGTTCAGCAAGTATCAAATAATTCATATTAGTTTCCTTGAAGAAGCTTCTATTTTCAGAAAGGTTGGTTGTTGAGCACCCAGAAATATACCATGAAAAAAGAGAAAACACAATCACAGGGCAGCAACCCCCGACTATTTTTTAAAAAAGTATTTCAATAAAAAAACTGATAGATTTAGTTTTTTTTATTCTTATTCTACCTGCAAGCTTTACCAGTATCAGAAATACAGTTTCAAATAACGAAGATAATACTAACAGCGCGTGAACGATCAATTTCCCGCGTTGTTTTCCTTAACAATGGCGAAACACGAACACGCTATTTTCTCTATTTATCTCCATGACACAAACACATCTTCCTGTGTTTTTGTTGTTGTTGTTGTTTTATCTGCTCTATTTAAAGGAGGCAGGAAACACTTTGCACTGCTAAACGATGTTAATCCCTGCCCCGGGACTCAGACGACACACAAGTACAAATTTTCAGCTGCTTTAATTACCCGATTTCTAACACAAACAATGAATTTTCCTCTGAGAGAGATATGCTCGTGGAAAACAAACAACCTCCAGGCTCACAGATGGTTATCACCGTCTTCTGAAGATCAGCACTCAGACATCTTATACTCTTGAAATAACCCGGTCCAGGGTTGTGACACTTAAAAGTGTGGATCTAAGTTTCCTATACTTAATTAATTCTTTATCCTAGGATCAAAGGGCACCAACTTTAAGGGCAGTTGATTTTCAAGTTGATTTATATGACGGAGATACACATTTCAGCCACTGGAACAAGGTGTGTCTGTTTCACGCATGAGTCAAACTCTTTGAAGCACAAAGATGTGCTCTGTTCTCCCCCTGACCACCTGAGTTCTGCCGCCCGGCGTTTAAGGTTCTGATTATATTTTATGAGTCCTAATTGAGACTGGCCCGGCCCGACCGTGGCTCATTTCACCGCGGAGAAGACGGGTTCTTCTTGCCGACTGGGGAATCTCTGGCCGATCACAGTCTGTCTGCTGACCTCCACCTTCCCAGGACGGTGAAGGACACTTCTCAAGTTCATCTTCCCCCTGGGTGGTATGGGTCTCAGCTTACCTCCACCTGTCCACAGGGGCCGGCTTCTCCCTTCACCCCTCGCCCTCCAGCTTTCTGTGGGACTACTTAACATACTCCGCTCGGCTCCTTTTACAGCTCTTAAACAAGACTTGGCTATTGTTTGTCAGCAGTAGTTGACGGAATACACTACTTTTAGATGCGACGTGATTGTATGGCTTTGGATTAAGTTGTTATGTCATTGATATTGAAGAGATTCATTTGTGACGTTTATTTTTTGTCTCCTACTCCTCCTTCACCTTAAATCAGGGGTCTTAAACTTGCGGCCCACGGTTTATTTGCGATCCGTGGAACAATACCCCCCCGCCCCCTTTTCTTTGTCAGTTTGCCAGCAGTACTCGGTGGGCCGCATTTGGTCTTCAGTCTTCAGTCTTCAGTTGCCACAACGTGTGAAAAATTGTCAAAATGTTTCAAAAGTAGTGTAGAGAATTACCAATAAATGACCTCGCTCAAAGTTAAGCAAAATTCCCATGTGAAACAGTAAAAAATACACTTTCTTTTACTGATGCTTGGTTATAGTAACATTTCTAAAGCCACATTAAACCTGTACGTGTGACACCCCCTCCCCAACGCCCCCTACCTTCCAGTTCCCCCAGTGCCTGCTCCAGGCAGTAACGTAAGAATGTGAACGCAGGCCTTTATTGAACAGCAGATTCCTGACTGTTTGTTTAACCTGGCAGTGACTCCACAGTCACATTTGTTCTCCGGGCCTCCATACAGCAGAAAATGGCCACAGCCAGAGCAGATCCTCTTTGATGCAATAATGAAAACAAATGAGTGTAACATGATAATATATTGAGGTGTGTGCTGCACTTTCAAAGCTGACATTTGGGGGAACTGAGGTGCAACTGAGCTATATTTGTCATCACTCTGGACGTCGTCTCTGGCACGAATGATTTCCTCCAGTTCACGTCACAGTATTAGTCTTCTTTAAGGCTACAATTAATCAAAGGAGGCACCGTCCCATGTGTCTGTCCAGGGCCACAGTCAACGACCCCCCCCAAGACTACAGACAGATAGGACTGTTTCAACAGTCTCCGCTGAGACTTTTGTAAATTCATTCTTATATTAGCCCTGCTGGTGAAATATAAAACATTTAATCATAACATCGTAAATAAGCCTTAAAATAAAACGTTCTACTTATAAGGGCTATTATGGGGCTCTCAGGGCTCTGGCTGTGGAACCGTGATATACATGAAAATAAATGTTACATTTTGAGGGTATAAAAGGGTTTCTAAATATGTATGAAATATTATTAATGTAAGAAAAAGGGACATTTCGTCTCTCTCTTTTCCTTTTGGGCTTGTCCGGTTTTCAGGGGTTGCCACGTCAAATCATTGTTTTCCTTCTCCTGATGTTTTCTGTATCTCCTGCTATGATGAGTGAAGTCTTTATTTCCGAATAAAAAGAATAAATCACAGAATAATTCCTTGTCTTTCTTCTCTGACAAGTTGTCTTTTCCTTCTGAGGGGTTGTTTTTATCTCAGGGGACCCAAAGCTTTCTTCAAACCAAAGTTCTCTAAGGGTATAGCGGCAGCACCCGACTGAACTCTTCTTTTTCACTTCAGCATTTCCCCTTTTCAGGAGTTGCCACAACGAGTCAACATTTTCCATCTCCTCCTGTCCTCTGTATCTTCTACTATAACTCCAAATACCTCCATGTTCTCCCTCACTGCATCCACCAATCTCCTCTCCATCTCTAGGATCATTCTTCTACCAATGTATCCACTGTCCCTCCTCTGTCCAAATCATCTCAATCTGGCTTCTCTAGATTTTCCTCCAAACCTTCCTGTCTGTAATATCCCTCTACTGACAATCCTAATAACAAAACGCAAAAAAAAAAGAAAAAAAAAAGCGACATTTAAACTAAGAAGATATAACCCTAAATGACTCTCACTAAATGCTTTGTAAATTTTTTACATTTCAATTTTTTTCACATTTGTAAAATAGGACCTGATGTAAATTACAGTGCCAGTGAAATTATGGACAAAAACTGTGAATGGAAGTAATGACATATGATGTCTATAGCAGTGCTGTAAATGTGCTAATAGGACACGACCTAATTCATCACATGTCTCCAGAGTTAAGTTATGACACCCTGTCTCCTTTATTTCCATAAACATCATTTTATCTTTAAAGACCGGGTATAATGCGCTCTAGAGCTGGACTCTTGAGGTCTTTTCTCCAATCTCACCTGTTGTTCCCATAAGGAAATCAATGCCTCTCTCTCTGCTGGTATAATAACATTCCCGCTGGAGAGTAACAGCTTAATTCACTCTTATCACTTCTGCTTGTCTGGCTTCCAGTCAAACTGGGGTGCAAGAGGTGAAATGAGTTTGGCAACCTCAACTCCAGGCACGACAAGAGAACACACATCATGGTACAGTTAGTGGGAAAAAAGAGAGGAAAAATTGCCTGCATAAGCAGGGGAGATAGGGTTTCATCGTCATCCCACCAAAAACGCACACTCGTCTTTGGCAGACTTCAAACACTTAATCGGCAATCATTTTTCAATGAGCCCCAGAGGAGCACATTTTAGTGCTCCACCAAACAGTCTGCTGCTTTGTGCTCTCTAATCCCTCACGGTTATGCATCATGGGGAGCCCATGGTCCGCTCCTCAGGCAGAGGTTAACCCCCCAGCTCTAGACTCACAGACTCACAGACAGACGGACCCGCAGCACTGCTCCGCTCCTCGCCCTCCCTCCTCTGCTGCCTCACCCACAACATCTGTATCCATCAGGAAACACTCACTCTCTGTTGGCGTGGTCCTCAAATTAGGATTTTCGTTTGATGTAAAGGGTGGACAAAATGCAAATGTAATGTGATCCCATAAATGGCCTTCTCATCTGCCTTGTTAGACTCAGCGGGGAGGTTTTCCCGGCCGCCTGGGTGGAGTGCTGCCTCTCTGACTTCTACCTTTAACCACTGTTTGGTGCACAGTTGTATATATTCTGGACCCACATTTCACAAAGCTTTGCAACCTACATGGATTGAATAACGAAGACATTTTATTGTCGATCAGGTGATATCTGTACAATAGGTATTATTTCATTTTAAACAGTATTTGAAGTGAAAATGATTGTGAACCATTAGGTAACATGATGTGAGATGACCCTTTAAATTTTTTTTGTGACCCAACTGAGGGCCACGCCCCAGTCCTTAGGAAACATCGGCCTAGATGACCACAGTGAGTTATTATTTACTGAGTTTATGGCAGCCACAATACTGATACAGGTAATCCAAATAAAATAACAACAAAAAACAATAACTTTTGGTTCATGGAATAATTCAGCCTCCAAAATAAAATCACCTAAATCGGCTATTTGGCCAAAATCTCCCAAAATCAGAATCCGGAAGAACCTGCAGTCCAAACAACACTCGACCTATGCCTGTGGAAGAATGCATTTGTGTGATGAGAAAATCTCCAGGCTCTGACCGCCTCTCATTAATGGGAAAAGATGAGCGTTCCCCTCCGCAATTAAGAGTCAGTCTCCTGCATTAACTGGCCGCCCCACGGCCACACACGTAGCACAAAGACAACAGGCCGTCCACTGTCACTCATTTTCCTGGGGTGAGTGGTTCGGGGAGCACTCCCAAGGTGGATTAAATGAGATGTTGTGTCCTCGTAACTCACCTGCTGAAACTTAAACTTGAAGGAGGCCTCGCAGCCAGGAAATACAATGAATTTAACTGCTGGCTACGTCACAGTCGTGGTGGTGACTGGAGTGCTTGTTGTCTCTGCTGTTATATATACTGTCAACATAGTCACAGCCAAGACATTTAGGTCTAAATGTTGCGTCGTTCATTCAGGAAAAAAAAAAAAAAGTTGTTAATTAAATGCAGCGACATTATGTGATAATCTGTTTACATTAGCTTGAGGAGTGTGGTGTGTTCACTTACATTCCCAAGACATGTTGAATCAGCAGCGAGTATTTCCTTCTGAGAAGGATTTCAGTTATTATATATAATTATTGTGAGGTAAATATTGAAGTGTTTTACAATTAAAGTTTTACAATTAACTTCAAATATCATTTTATACTTTGAAACAAGACTTTGAGCCACAATGTCTTGCCAGTCGTTTCTTTATTTTTTCCGAACATATATACGGTAATTTAATGTTTCTGGTTTGAGGTGCCACCATAAATTGCATTTCCTGAACCGCTTACAACCAAAATATGTAATTCTTGGAATGATTTATCACGTGAACATGCCTGGATCCCTTGGATATCACTCGCAATGTTAGACTTGTTTGTTTATGGATTAAACTAAAATGATGTTTCATAGGATTTTCAGAAAAAAAAGAGGCAAAGATATAGAATTTGTTTTTTTTGGGGGGGGGACTTTACCATAGAAATACTGTAGTCTAACTAACAGGCTGTCGATAATGCATTGCTACCCATTGGCAATATTTATGTTGTTGTATTTAATGTTGACCAGTCCATCATCAACATGGACAAATATATTGATATTGTGTCTGAAACTAACATTTTCCATATTGACAGACTCCAATATTGACCTCTTATTGTTGTCTTTGAGATGAGACAGTAGTTGGCAGTCAGTCCTCCCCATATAGACTCTGACGCTCCATTCAGTCAGTGAACCTCACAGGAAGTCAACCTCATCAGGTCATTGTAGACTACCATAGACTAGACTAGGAGACCAATGACTTTGACTGTAGGTTTCTGAACTAGAAAAAAATATAATAAATTTGTGGTGCTAACAGTTGAGCCCATTTTATACAAGAACACAGTGGACCAGCCATTAGCAAAAATTTTGACTTGCAGGCCACATCGGTCCCAAAATTGGACATGTGGGCCAGGTTAGGAACAGCAGATAGAATGATTTTAGCCTTCTCTATGCCATCTATAAGGAAAGTGTTAGCAACGCAGGGGAAAGGCAGTAGTATAATTACAATACAAACCAATTATATAATTTGTTGGGCTGGATAACAAAGCCAAACCGGCCACATCCGGCCCCTGGACCTTAGTTTGCCCATGCCTGCGGTTGAGCCTTCATATATTCAGACCGCACATGAAACAGGAAGTGACTCTACAACTCCACATGTACAGAATCAAACGATGAACCAGGGCTGTTTCACACATGCTCCTGTCAAACTTCCTGGATATTTTAAGCCTTTGTCAGACACATACTTCTAACATTCCTGGGACGTTGTGTCATTTCCCCGCAACTTGATCAAAAAGGGGTTTGTCACCACCCCCAAACTTCCAGCCTTAATGAGGGTTTTCGGTCATCCTGGTCATGGTCGAGGTAAAAGAAATTAGTTAAAGTCTTATCACACAACTCCTTGCGATGACTACATCATGCTGCCAACATGCTTGGAGAACACAATTGACCTATTAACCTATGCTATGAACAAACCAGTTGCTGGTTAGAAAGCAGCAAACCACAGCAGTTTGTAGGTGGAGATGTCGCTGACAACATTTACATCAGGCATCGGAAAACTACACACAGGTGAGCTGGAATTTAGGGACATTGACGTCATCAGTTACACACAACTTTTCAAATGCTCTTGTCTTGCTCTTTATCTATCTATCTATCTATCTATCTGTCTATCTGTCTATCTGTCCATCTACCTGTCCCTCGACCTGTCCGTCTCTCTGTCTGTCCGTCCTTTTATATATCTATCCAAAATAGACATATTGACATGTTTTGTACATGAATACGAGAAACATAATGGATGTTTCCATGAAAGCAAGACTGAGGTGTTTCTACGTACAAAACTGTAGTGTGATTTACCATGATGCACCGTGTTGTAAAAATAGAGAGTGAGATTTACCAAAACAAAGTCCTACTAATACGACTATTACAACATCAGGAGCTACCGTGTGTTTTGAGTTCCTTGATGTACATGTAGTACACATCTGGTTGTAAAATGACTCAGTGATGTTCTCACCTGTTCTTCACTGTTTATACAGACCTTAATGAGTGACTGTTTGCATCCATTCCCTCTGTTTACACTTAAATATATATATATATATATAAGAGCTGTGGCAGCAGTCAAAGGTGGAAGCCTATAATTACCCAGTGTCAACAGAAAACAAAAACAACATTATCGTCCATTATAAGAGCCTACGGGCTAACTACTTCATTAAGATCAAACAAATGAGTATCCCATCATAAAAAAAAAAAACAAACAAAATAAACAGGCGCAGCACAATGGGTGTTGGACAAAATATTTCAGAGAGCGTTGTTCTGAGAGGGAGAGCAGGTTTGCGTGACAGCGCAGTAATTTTGGCAGCAAACATCATTAGCTCCTCTAAAGGCAATATTCATCAAACATGATTAACTTGGGTACTTGAAAAAGAACGGCGTGCCAGCCGCTGACAGACCGCCGCTAACAGACCACCTCTGATGTCAGAAGGAAAGGCAGCGATGGGGGCGTGGCGGGATAAAAATCTCAGTAGAATATATATCCGGCACAAACAGACCACTTGAATTCCATTCTTCTGTTTGTGTCCCATCACTGGGTCTTTAAGGAAACAAACAGAACTGGAGGACGGCGTGTAAATGTGTGGTGGACATAGGTGGAGAGGCTGACAGGAAATCAGAGACAAGTGCAGCGGCGGGGGACCCAGTTGGGGTGGGCTGGCATAATGAGTGACATATTGTGAAATCTTTACCTACAAAGCCGTCTTCTTCCATGCAAATGAGACCCACTGGATAAGGATCTGTTTGATGGGACACATGCGGAATATGAGGCAGTTAATTCCCTCATTAGTATGCCGCACAGCTGATTGGCAAAGACTGGAGAGAGCCAGCCGGAGAGCATCAAGGCAAATCCCAATATTGATTTTTTTAATGATGTCGCAGAGTCAAAAATCACAAATCTCCTGTCAATTGTTTACGAGGCTGTTTAGTGGGCCAATAGTGGGCCCTTGCCTAATTAATACCTCATTACAGAGATGTGATTATAGGCTTGAACTGTTAATGGGGTTCCTGAATTTCAAAGAATGGCGTAAAAGGTGTTTTGACAAACAAAGCTGGGAAAAATGCCATATCTGATGTTCTCTCAGTGTGTTTGTTGATTTGGAATTCCTTTGTTTGTTTTCAACCTTTTATAGGATTTCATTATTCTAGGGTGTCCACGCTGCCGGCCACGGAATTCCACCTCATCATGCCCAGTTTTGTATTGTAGCCTACGTTTGCATAATGCAAAGGTGGGGAACCTTTCTGACTTGTGGGACACAATGGGTCCCAGAATTGGACACGGGAGAAGACCTGAGATACTAAACTTCTTAATGACGTTATCTCTTAGGGAAAAACAGGAATTGCAGGGAAAGGGCAGAAGTGTAATGATCTTCTTCTTTCAGCCACAGCGAATTCAAGAATTTCCATCTCACCCTGTCCTCCGCATCCTCAATTCCAACTCCAACCACCTCCATGTCCTCCCTCACTGCATCCATAAATCTCCTCTTTGGCCTTCCTCTTCGTCTCTTA
>JAFBJS010001819.1:63561-84322 GCA_016785265.1 Paraplagusia blochii
CATTTCAATACTTTGTTGACTCACTTCATTGATTTAGCCAAAGTTTTACGTCTGACGCAACCCTCACCATTTATCCAGGCTTGTGACTGACACTTAAAAAACACCGGCTTGGGTTCATGGCAATACTTTACCAGAACAAACTTCTCAATTTTTTTATTGGCAAAAACCAATAGGAAATAAAGTGGAACAAAAAAGGTTTTGAATGCAGTTGCCTTTGGTTTTAATGAATTGAATATCCTAACCAAACCATACAATTAGATTTGATATCACTGTAGTATTAGGTCAGTAAGTTTTTCATCTTCATATGAAGACACTTGAAGATTGCAGGGAAAAGGCAGAAGTGTAATGATCTTCTTCTTCTTTTCCTTTCCTTTCGGCTTATCCCATTTTTCAGGGGTTGCCACAGCGAGTCAATAATTTCCATCTCCCCCTGTCCTCCGCATCCTCAACTCCAACTCCAATCACCTCCATGTCCTCCCTCACTGCATCCATCAATCTCCTCTTCGTCTCTTACCTGGTAGCTCCATGTCTAGCATTCTTCTCCCAATATAACCACTGTCCCTCCTCTGAACATGTCCGAACCATCTCAATCTGTCTTCTCTAGCTTTTTCTCCAAACCTTCCTGTCTGTGTTGTCCCCCAATCACCTCAGTCCTAATCCTGTCCATCCTTGTCACCCCCAAAGAGAATCTCAGCATCTTTAACTCTGCCACCTCCAGCTCTCCCTCTTGTCTTCTACTTATTCCTAGTGTCTCTAGTCCATTCATCATGGCTGGTCTCACCACTGTCCCGTAAACCTTTCCCTTCACCTTAGCTGACTCTCTTCTATCACAGATCACTCCAGAGACCTTTCTCCAGTTGTCCATCCTGCCTGTATTCTATTCCTCACCTCGCAGAAGTGTAATGATAATACAAATAAATGACTTAATTCGGACAAGGTTGGCGGGCCTTATTAAACAGCTCAATGGGCTGCATCTGGCCCCCGGGCCTTAGTTTGCCCATGCCTGGCAAAATGCGTAATGATAAAATGATAGTTGACTGGAAAAAATATGGTTGAAATACAAAAATAATTAAGTGAATGGTAAATATCATAAAGATGGTTTACAGCTAACTCTGATATGGTACTCACAGTTAGCTGTAAACTGTGATATGGTACTCTACAGGTATTTCTACCTGTATATGATATGTACATATCATCTCTACAAAAATAAATGGGTTGTTTGTCCTATTTAACAGTTCAATTATTACTTATTAGCATCTATCCATCTATCCATTTGTTGGGTTCCAGGGCCATTCTCCACAATAACCACCCAAATCCCACTTCCTGTTCTAGCCTCTCATAAAGTGGCAGGAGCCAAGTCCCTTGGGAATTGTCAACATCCCCAACTGGCCAAACAGAGATATTGTTGTCATCAGTAATGTGAATAAGTATATTTAAGGATATATGTTTGGAGCTTAGGCAGTGCTTGTCTGCCTTTAGTCACTAGTAGATGTTAATAAACTGTTAATAATGCTGTCCTACAGATAGTTAAATTATAACCAACCAGGAAGACAACTCCGAAATGACCAAACAGATGTCAGGAAGGTGTGAGGGCCGGTGTTCGTCCGTGCTGAACACACATGGCTGAAGTGAAGGGCTCTCTGTTTAAAGGCCAATAAGGAGAGTGATAACGGCTCAGGTTTATGTGGACTCAGTCCTCCGAGACAGGCTGTTACTGCTGCTGCTGCTGCTGCTGTTATTCCCACTGTTCCTGGATGGCCACTAAAGCGGAAAAATGGATCCCCACTTTGAGTTGAAATTTGAAGCCTGGCTTATTCTCCCTTTCTTTCTCTTTTTGTGTGAAAAGGCGCCCAGGCATTTGCCTGCATGGTTACGGAGTTAAACGCTCAGCTCCGTGGCTGGTCGTACCCAACACCACCTCCTCCGCCGCCTCCCCCTCTTCCATTTCATTCCCCCTGACAGGATTAGCAGGTCTCCAGTGTTAGAAATACATTAAGTGGACCTTTGCAGTCACTTATTATGCCTGATTATGCAGCTGGAATGGGGAAGGTAGGCTCTGTTTGTAGTTAAATAACTTCTCAGATGCTTTTTTTTTACAGCAGCAATCTTCAAAGCGTGAACGGGTCAGTGGCTCAGGCACAAAGCTGAGATTGATTTCCATCCTCCTACTCTTTGTTCCTGCGGTTTTTAAGAAGACAGGTTCTACTAAATTAGTTGCCCATGTTATTAATGGCATTGCCAATTAAAACTCCCTCACTGTGGTGTCGACACGAAACAATGCAGACCCGCAGCCGCAACACGGCCAATCAATCATTTTCTTCCATCTGGTAAGTGCTCCAAACTGACTCACTGTCTGTCTGTACTTAAACGGAGAAGAATCTAAACAGCGGCAACATGGTGCAACAGTGATTAGTTCTCCTGCCTTACAACAAGAGGATAAGTGTTCAATCCCCGTTGATAAGAATGGTCAGGGCTAATGAGGACTTACTCAATTCTCCCCAGCTGAGTCTTAAGCTCGCTGATCTTCATCCTTTTATTTGTTCAGGTCACAGGGGCAGCAATCTCCACTGCTGCCACCCAAATCACACTGCACCATCCTGTGAGCCTTCTATCTATCAATCTTTCTATCTATCTATCTATCTATCTATCCATCCATCCATCCATCCATCCATCCATCCATCCATCTGTCTGTCCGTCCGGCCATCCATTCATCTTTATATCTATCCCATTGTAACTATTTATGGAGAATCAACAGACATTCTGTAATTATTCATTCATCCCCCTTTAGTTACCAGGTCTCAGCGTCAGTAGTCTCCACCACTGACACCTAAATCACACTGCTCCATACTGTGAGCCTTCCTGTGTTTGTTGAGCCCACTGGAGGTTATGTGGGTTGGGATGGTGCTGTACATCCCGTTATAACTTAAATTAAAAAGCTAATGTTACTTGTTGTTCTTCTGGACTCTAAATAGGTTCCTAACAGACCTATAGCTATAAAACAGTGTCAGTACCATTTAAGGCTCTCTTTTTTGACAGCCATAGGAAAACTATTTGGAAGTTTTGGCTGAAAAAACAAAAGCATTCAACAGAGTCGGAGAAAGTTTCCATAAAAGCAGCAGATGAAGTGAGATTGACAAAGGGAAAAGAAGAAAAAAAAAAAAACCTTATTCATGGAGGCCCAACATGTGTGTGTAGGAAAGTAGAAGTCCAGTGGTTCGGCTGGTACAGAGGCTGGTCTACCGTGACACTGCGTCAGTGGTCACTGTTAAACCCAATCCCATGTTTTTTTTCTCTCTACACATGTTATTGTGCGTAATGCCAGCAACATTTGCAGTTTTGTTATTCATTCATTATCTCTGACAAAGTAAATGAGTCATCAAATTCAAAACGGGCCCCTGAGGTGAGGTGAGCTGAGCCCGGGCCTGATGTGAATGAAATCATAGGCGTTTAAGTTACGGCCCAGTTCCCCTGCTCTAAAAGCTGCAGCTGAGAGCACAGGCTTGAACATGAGGAAAATTAGCCTCGCTCACTTGATGGCTGTTACACTTGGCCATTCCCTGACCCCTGTGTGAACGGAGCTCAAATTTACGACAATCACACGCGTTAAAGACTGAAACGCACAAATTAGGAATTACTGGGGAGGTGATAAGAAAGAACATGTAGCTGCTAATCTCCACGACGGCCACCCAAATCATATGATACTGTGAGCCTTCCTGTGGGTAATGACGAGTCCACTGGAAAACTTCCTAAACAATGATCAGTAGGAGAAAACTATTCTTGACATTTTTATGGAACCAATTTTACTATAATAGTAGGTGTAACTGATGAAAGAACAGTACCAGTACCATTTTGAACCCTCTTGATGAATATTCATATCTTGATACACACCGTAAAGGCACCTTCCCCGGTCAAATTGTGGCTTAGACCAGCGCTTTCGGAATTTTTTTCGGACTTACGCAAGTCACAAACTTTAACGACCAATACTAATCGACATTGTTCCTAAACCACTGACTATTATTGAACATTGAGGATATTTGATTGTTGTTTGAGTGACACATAAACAAATAAGAATTACTAAAGGTTTGAGTGTTGTGATCTGATCTTTGAGAAGCAATTGCTTAAATTACTCCTGCACTGCAATTAGCTAGCTAGCTAGCCAGCTAATTATCTAGCTACATAGCTCCTTGAACGCCTTTGCCTCCAAAAAACAAACAAACAAAAAAAAATGGAGAGCTGATCTAGGTTAACTTTTTGGCCGTGTGTATTAAGTGACATATTTTTAACCTTTGTCCTCGCAAAATGCTTCTGTAAAGCCCAGTCTATTTTTCCAACTTTGCTGTGTTTTAGTAAACACGAGAGACGGTGCATTCAGATAAAGAGAAGAGAAGGTAAAAAGGCCACTCGGCGGAGCTGACACAAGTGATCCATTTATTCTCCGAGGGAAGAATCAGCACATGGGGCCTCCACACATCACACACCTCAGGCCATGACCACTCAGCAAGACCCTCCCCATTCCAGGCCTCGCCTCTGACACATCTGGCCCAGAAGAAGCAGCTTTTCTTTCCCCTGTTCAAAATGCACCAATGGTTCCCATTTAACACCTGTTTGCCCTCATTTCCATTTTCAGGGACGCTGTGGATTTCAAATCATTTATCACTTCCCAAAGTGCTTCCACATGTGCCATGCCTTTTCCAGTGTGTGGGGTTCCCGCCTCCGGCCAACCTTTTCCAAATGTATTAAAATTCAGTTTGGTCCAAAGAAGTTCAGACACTGATGTTTCATTGTGGTGATGTCTGGTAATTATTAGCCTAAATTACGGCCCCCGCATGTGACTTGACAGGGTGGACTCCATGTTTAAAGGGAGAGAAGGGGAGAGGAGGTAGGGCCAAGGTGGTCTGTCACGCTTGGTGCACTTTTATAAGTCCAGCACAGGGACGTCAGTCATACTGAAACAGTTTGCCACCGTCCAAACTCATGTGTGGTTAGGGACCCGGGAGAGTCCACAGGGGCCCAGTGTGAAGGCAGTGTCAAAAGCACTCTGCTGTGAGGGGGAAACTTCCACGTCCAGAACTGATGAACATTAAATACCAGCTCTGGTCCACTTGTAATTTAAGGTCAGAGCTCATGTTGTAAACCAGGATTACATCTCCAAGTGGAAAACGATTTGAAGGAGAGTGAAATCAGATTACGACTCCAGGATTTTTTGGTCACCTTCCCTAACCTTAGAAAACACAACTAATGCCGAGTAATTGGATTTGACAAAATGGGAAACGTTGAAACTACCTGGGAAAAAAAATGATGTGTGTGTAACAGGCATGTTTTAATGATGTCCAAACTAAAAATAGTTGTCAAAGCCTCAATACACCTAACTGGGAATATTACAATTAATCATTATATCATTAGAGATGAATGCTCAAAAAAAGAATCCATTCTGTCATACAGCATATAAATCAATATATATATACACACACATATATAAATGTCCTGACTATATTTTATTTTTATTTTACAACTTGTGGTAAATGAAAAAAATGTGACTTTATAAATAGGACATTAATAGAAAGCCTTGGTCTAAGACCACTGTTGTTTTCTACAGTTTCATTTTAATTCCTGCTACCACTAAATGTTTATTACCAGTAGACTAAAATAAATTGACAAAAATTTCCAAAAAGCACTGTTATTGGCAGTTCACTGCCATAGTTTTTGTTGGACGGACTGCAGTGTTTAGTGAGCGTTACTATCAAGACAACCATGGAAAATACTAGATATCAGCTCTGAAATTCTAGGCGTTTTGTAGTTGTTATCTTTATTGTATTTGTTCAAACAAATGTAGCTTTAGTGCTCTAGAAATGGATGAAAACAGTATGGCGGCTCAATTTTCCAGACTTAATGTACTGTATATAATATACATTTCTATCTAATAATGCTTTCTGTTTTCCCGAATCTTAAGGACAAAAGGCAATCTCTCCACTGCACACAATGAAATGTATCCATCCATCCATTGTCTTCCTATTATCCATTATGGGGTAATGGAGGCAGCTGTCCCCACAACTGCCACCCAAAGCACATTGCACCGTGCTATACCTTCCTACAGGTGGTGAGCCCATTGGAAGCCAACCGCCTTAACCAGGGATGTGAACCATAGTGTTTCACACCAAAGACAGAGACTTTGACTCTTGGCCAAAGTGAAGCCTCCATTTTTAACCTATCACCAAAGTGAACAGCGGCAGGTGTGGGGAAGATGCTATGCTTAGTGCAACTCACTGGTAACATGGCAGCTGGTAGATTTGGATCTGGAACCCTTCGTCCCAAGTCCGCTTCCTTAACCACTAGGTCACCATTGCCCCTAGTGGTTAGCTGTCAGGGATACACTATTTCCAGTGTTTGATTGAGCATTCTTCATCTTTACTTGTTTTTAGTTATTTTCGTCCAGACTATAATTTGGGTTGAGTTAATATGTTGTTTGGTTTCCATTGCTGGGATCAGTTGTTTTCATCTGTTAGCAGACAATTATTCGACAGTTTTTTTGGCCAACTCCAACCTCACTGGGTTGTATCTTAATAATCTGTTTTCATAGTAACTTTCCTAACACTGGGCCAATACAATCGACTGATGAGGTTTGCTTCATCCTGTGGTATTTTTTGTTAGCTTATCACCAACTTGTAGCAATTTCTTAGTAAACTTTAAATGTGAAAATCCAATGGGAGGACAGCCAATTATGAGTGTTTTCATCATATGAAACAATAACCAAAAATCACGGACTGTAATTATAAACCTTGTCATCGGCACATTTTTCATGTTCAAAGGCGTGCCATTTTAAAGCGGGGGAAAACAAAATCCACAAACACCCCAAAAAAAACCCAATTAAAAAAAAGAAACCAACATTAGTGTTGACAAAGTTATTGCGCCAAAGTCGATTTGCAGTGTTTGAAACAGCTCTGTAAGTGTGTTTAATTAAAGAGGCTACGCGCTAATCAGATACGGTTGGTTACAAAGTCCATGAAATTACTAATTAGACTTTCATTAAAAGGTAGTGTGTTATCATCTAAGGAAATCATCACCTTTAAAACGCTTTCAGGAAGACAGGCTGCCTCTTTATGCAGCCCTAAATAGAGAGGGAGAAAAACTTGGCTTTTGATGTGATATCTAATTTAGCATTTGCAGCTAAATTGGACCATTTAAAGACGTCATTGTTTGGAACGCAATTTATCAGACTAATTAACGGCACTTATTGCCTGAGTTGGGTGAATGGGAGAGGAAGTGGAGGTGAAGAAAAAACAGACTCCCGCAGGAAGAGAATGGTTTTAGTTTGGATGAAGATATAAGGAAAAACACCATCAGGTGGTGCTTGCTCAGAGCTAGCGTAACACGTGACTTCAGATTCCAATGGAAAAAAATTGAGCTTTAATATATGGAGGTGGTAATATTTTTCTTTCAAAATAAAGTGACTCCAAACTTGTATCCTACAATCTGTATATTTGCAAAGTGAAGTGCAGTGATTATCAACTGGCAGCAGAGGCATTTAATTTGACCTACAGCTCAAATATTAAATAAAAGTTAAAAACATTATTTTATTTTATCTATATGTCTGATGAGTGTCCCCCTACAAGGTGTCTATCCAGAAAAGCTTGGTCCTCCAACAAACACAGTTGTTGACCCCTGTTATAATGTAATGGCTGTTTAATAACTATGTCTCCCATTGTTTGGTCAGGTTCAGCTGCTTTAGTGACAGGATAATATGTCAGCGCTCCGACCTGTTTGTTTAAAGGACACAGGCTGTTGAAGAAAAGACAATCTGTTCTGCTGCTAATGACTGTGTGATTTAAGTGCAGTGGAGATCACCTTTTTCCCCTTCCTTACTGAGTCACAGGATGAGAGAATACAAGGCAATTGTTGATGCTGGGCTGATGTGTGTGGAAAGCTGATTGGATAGTTAGTAATACCCGTGAGTCACCCCCAAGGTGAGGGAGGGTGAAAAGTGAGATGGGATACTGTAGGGTTTCCCTGTGTCAGGTCCGGCTGCAGATGTTGTCGGGCAGGGGCCGCATCAACTTCAATGTTCAATACAAAAGAAAAAAATAAGATTTTTTTTTGTTTTCTGCAGATTCAGTGAAACAGAACTCTGCAGATGTAGAAATAATAATGATAAAAACAACAACAAAACAACTCTGACTATGACTGTAATGACCCATCAATACCCACCCTATGACTGGTATCACACGTCACAGGTGAACCCAGGTCCACCCAACAGGACGGACATGAAACATCTTTTTCTTCTCACTCAGGATATGACTGCTGTCATTCCCCACTAACAGTTAGAACTGAAGAAGCCTCCGTGATGACAGGTGAAACGTTTTTCCTCCCAAAACACACAGAAGCTTAACTAACTAAAACTTTTAATCTTGACCATGGCCTATAATGCTAGGGTTGTTAACCCTAACCCAGGATTTGAGAGCTTTAGAATTTACCAAAAGATGTGGAGAGATTCTTCTTTTCCTGTCGACTGCAATTTCCTCCCTTACTGCACCCATGCATCTCCTCTTTGTCCCCTACCTGTTAGTTTCATCTCTAGGATCATTCAAACCATCTTAACCTCGCTTCTCGCATCATTGTTTTGGCTCAGTTTTTGCCCTTCCTGGCACAACCTTCACCATTTATCCAGGGCTTGGGACCAACACTTAAAAATCACTGGCTTGTGCTCCCTGACAGATATAGAAAAAAAAGAGAGCAAAATTATAATGCAAAACCTGGTGTAACACACAGTGTTTTGCTGTAACACAGTACAATCTGTGAAAATACATTTACTGTGCAGCTCTGAAGTTTCGATCATCACAGTAAATTCACTTTCTTGCAATCAACACTGGTCAGGGAGAAAAGAAAGTCTCCATTGCAATACTCACATTCATCCACATGAGTGTTTACCACTGAGTGCTCTATAAACCTTGTGGGCTGAACTTAAACTTAACATTTATATCAAGGTAGGGGCCACAAGGCATAGTTCCACGGGCTGCAAATGGCCCATGAGCCGCATGTTCGCAATGGAATCTCTGCAGCAGAGCCATGTTCTGGAGCCCAAAAAGTACAACTGGGTGAACGCTTCACTGAGTCATGAACTTGATCAGGTCTATTATATAATTACACACGACATCTGATGCATGAGAGACATGGTTTACCTTCCAGTTTACTGCCAAACGAGACATGTCGGGAATGCAGCTGTTTAATTTACCCCGCAGGCTTCGTAAACCTCTGCCTTTAGAACGGAAACTACGGTGACAACGTCCGATGCTGCCTTATATGTGTAACATGGAACATCTAAGAACATTCAGAAAATAGACAACGTAGTGAGAATAAAAGGCACGTATCTCGCAATGCGATCTCTTGCATTAAAATTAGACGAGAGCCCGAGCCACTGGGAAAATAATGAAATTTATTAGCACAGACAATTTGGATGATTGTGTTTGATGTCTGACTCCAATTGATGTCATTAGTTTGATTTGTGTCACAGCCTGGATCTGTAAGTGGAAACTAATTTGCACCATGGTACGGCCCAAAGTCGGGTGTGTGTCAGCACCCAACCCATCCACTTCCTTTTACCCTCTGTCAAGGCCGTTCCTCGAAATGGTCCTAATTCCCTGTCCAGTTGCAGAGCTGAGCTGCAGCCAGGACCAATTCCCAGTGCTCATCGTTACAGAGGACTTTTTTTTTTTCTTTTTTCTTTTGCTTGGACCTTATTAAAAGCTGTGGTTACAATTAGGGCAAAGAGTAAACAGACTTGGTTGACAACAACAGAGCAGACGCTCAGGCGTGGATGTGACATGCCACATGTGACCTCAGAAGACTTGAAATGAGGCTGGTCATTACAGAGCGGCTACATCATAGGTACACACGGTTTGATGACTTTTGATTAAACAATGCAATTTCCCGCTCTGCTATCTATCTATCTATCTATCTATCTATCTATCTATCTATCTATCTATCTATCTATCTATCTATCTATCTATCTATCTATCTATCTATCTATCTATCGTCCGCCCATCTGTCCGTCCGTCCATCCTTCCATGTTAAAAATATACAGTACACCCACATAAACTGTAAGTACTTCACCCAGACATTATATATTAGGGTACTGGTATTTACTGGTATATTACATTTAGATCTGCCCTGAGAAAATCGTGGGTAGTGTTACATATGTGACCTTTGAACAGTCACCCTGGCTCTGGTCTCAACATCTTACATTGCTGGGATAAACACAGGTTTGAGAAAAATCTTTCAACTGCACACCTCAATTTTTGTTGCAGGAATTTCCCAATTCATGAGCGAAAGTTCTCAAAGTTCTCACTTAAAAAGCCTCATCCTGATAAAGTTCTTATTACACCCACACCTTGCACCAAACGTGTTCTTCATCATTTGAGTATAAGAAAAAAAAAAGGAAAAAAAAAAAAAAATTCCCCTCATCTGTCATCAGAATGATCAGGAAGTATAATCATCATTTTATAGTGGGGATTCATGCTGTAACATTCAGTAGTTCATAATGCAGCCTGTAATTATCTGCTTCCTGACTGTGGGGGGTGAAGTAAAACAACCACCAGCTCCAACGTGCCTTTCATAAAAAAGCTTCTTTCCCCCTCAATGGCGCTCCGTCTCACAATGACTTACTTGGATTCACGAGGAACTTAAGCAGGATCAGACCAGGAGAGGCAGCGGCAGAACAATGACATCTGCCCAGGGAACAAAGAACAACAGCACACCTACTCATAACTGGCTGTACTCGATGATTCCTTTGCTAATTTCACTTTGTGTGTTTCGCCCTTGAATGTTGTGCAACATGATTAGTTGACTCACATTAAATGGCATGTATTTAAAAAGTACTCTCTGAATTGTCCGCGTGAATTAAGGTGTAAGGTTCGGTTCCTGGAGAATGAATCAGCGTTTGGTATCTGCATGACAGGATATGACGCAGGGGGTTCAAGCACTGAACATTGACTCCTGCACTGTATGTAAATATATGTACTGTATATTTACTGTATGCACAGTACATGTTACAGGTCCCTTTGTACAGTGAGTTACATAGGTTGTATACTTTCACAGGTCGTAGACTTCACCATGAGTTTGAAGTCGGAGACCTGTGCAGCTGAGAAATGTCCAGCACTCACACTGAGCCCACCGTCTTGTCCAAGTGAACCTCGGACAACGAAGGCTTTAGAGTTTGGTTTGAAAGTTTGTGATTGAGATCACAAACACATTTTCAGTGATCTCTAAATGACAACTTAAAGGGCTTAACGTGACAACTGAGGTGCAAACTGGTGGACTGCAGTCCTCATACAGCCTCTTAGGAGAGATCTGATCGAAAAGAAACTTGTAGCTCTTTTCAACCACTCAGTGGACAGGATATTGCAGGCTTGAAAAAACAGGTTATTCCCTACATACGTGGAAACTGCAACAGTAGATTGGTTGATTTGGACCAGTTAGATTCAACAGCCAGTGGTGCAATAACTGTCCTGGGAAAAAGTAAATATATTTATTCCAAATTAAAACAATTTAGACGTTGTAATGGCAGGACCTGGGTCAGGTTCTAATCCACAAGCTGCCCGGTGTCCACTGAGCACCATCCTGACCCACATACTCTAATAATAATAATAATTCACTTGGAATTATCTTGGAGTCTCTCACAACCTAGACACTGTTTTTTTGGGGCAGGAAATGCAGGCATTCATTGTCAAAGTAACTTAACAACTTTTGGACTTGGTATGTCTTTATCATTATGTCTCTGTCCTCGGGTCCTGCTTTGAGAAGAGCTGAAGTTTGAAAATCTCAAAGAGTTTCATGAAATACTGTCAGCATTAACACTAAGACCTGTTTCCAAAACCACTGCAAACAAGAAGCCTTTACAACCAATCATCATCGGGGTTAACAAAGGAGGAAGGAGAAACCTTTTGGTTTTGTTGAAATGCTTTAAAGACCAAGAAGAAGAGAATAGCTGGTGTTCAACTCCATAAGTAAAACGTAACCAGTGGTACACACTGGTCTTATGCATTGAAGAATTCAAAGAAAGATTCTTTGCATCAACCTTTCTGGTAGTAGCTACCAACTTGTGCTGTTTGTTTGCTTTAGGGTGGCTCAGATATATTTGCAAAAACAAATACAGGTTGATTAGGGACATTACATATAGTCATTACACCTGGCTTCACTCCAGCTTATTGTCCTCAGTCATCTAAACCAACAGTTTCAGAAAAATGCCGGACCGACTGTTAGAAGAATAAACAAGAAAAGCTCAGACAATGCTTTGTTGTCCTGATCCTTCCTTCATTCATTCATCTTCATCCTCAGCAGTCTCCACCACTGCCATCCAAATCACACTGCACCCTACTGTGAGTGGTAGAGGTCCCTGGGAGTTATCTGGGTCTCTGCTCCGAGCACTTCAGTAGATATGAACCTGACGCCTTCTGAATCCAAGTCCACTTCTTTAACCGCTAAGCTACTACTGCCACATGTCCTGTACCTTATCAAAAAAAAAGATTGCCTGTAGATCAGTGGTGGCAGTAGTTGCCTCCCTCTAATGACACAACAAATGATGGCAAGACGGGGCTGTGTGTGTCAGTGGTGCCTGTGGTGCTGGAGAAAGAGCAGGAGGAGAGATAGCCGGGGTAAAAAAAAAACATTAATTATTAGCCCCAGTGGGATCTCTTATATTCTGTCTAGCCTGGACAACACCAATTAATACAGCAATTATTATCCTGGCCTGTGGCACAGGGTTGACTAAGCTGGCTCGCCTCTCTGACGATTACGGCGTGAGAGGGAGCCGCGGAAGAGAGGCATGCCGGAGCGAGATTATTCATCTCATGCTAAAGCCCTGCTTTTATGATGCATGAGTGATGAGGGAGATAGAGCCTGAGAGTAATTTGGTCCTGCAAATTTCAAGTCAGCATTTACTGCAACACAATCTCCCTGCAGATTAATTTCCGCCGGCTGTCGTCTTTACGCACGCGTTGCAGCATCGATATGATAAAGAATGAAGTGCGCCGAGTTTTTCCTCACATCTTTGTATCTTTATTTACAATCCCCCAGTCTAGTTCGACCACCGATTCTGTCTGTGACAGGTGCGAAGTTTACTTTTCACCAGTGACGGGCCATGCATTTTCTAACCTTAGGCCTTCAGTGACGTCATTAATATGACACCAGGACGTGAGAATCCAGCTAGCAAATCTCCTGGTTCAGATTCAATATGTTGCAATATCGGCACTGGAAGAGCTTATCCAATCACGGGACACGTACAGTATATGTTGCCTTCTACGTAGGGCTAGCTAGAGGGCCCTGAGGTCGCATTGTCCAGAAATGATGAGCGCTGTAAACTGAACGGGTTTTGTCCATTCGCTTACAGTGGGGGCAGGGCCTTCATTTTTGATTCTGAAGGCCCTGGCTATCTGAAATATATTTTTTAGATTGGATAAAAAGTTTTTATCTAACTTTTTTAATGCAAAAACTCTTTTCATATTGATAAAAATACAATTCTGACTAAAAATATTTTTTGAATGAATATGTTTTTCTGAGTATGTTTAAATCAGCAGAGAAGGCTTTGCTGGCCCTGACGGCCCACCACTGCTTTTCACAAAAATTTGACCCAAACCTTGTAAACATTCTCTTCATCTTCTTCCATTTCCAGGCTTTGATTCTCCTATAGATATGAGCAACAGCGCCATCTAGTCTATGTTGTGCAATGATCATCATTTAATTCCTCTTTGGTGCAAAACAGACTGAATCAGGCTCGGAGGAGAGAGAGAGAGAAAAAAAATTCTCCTGTTTCAAATAAAATACTCAGCTCACATTATCCCCCTACTCCAGTCAAATGATCCACTCTGTTCTATTCTTCCTTATCATCTTTTTGGACAGGAGAGCTCTCGGTCTTTCCTGTTCTATTTTTTGCGCCTCCTCGCCTTTGCTCTCCTGCAGTGACAGTGGAGTCTTAAGCGCATATGCCCCCCTTGTTAGCCCTGCACTGTAAAATCGGTGCTGACAGCCAATGAAAACAACACAGATGCTTGCATGTTATCTTGACATTGCCATGTTAAGCTCCCTTCTCGCTTTGCTAAATGGTCGTCGTAGACCCTTAGAGATGTGTGTGGCCTAATGTGCACTTTTATAAAAAACATTATGCTGTGTAATATGTTTAGGTTTAGCGAGGATACAGTGGGCAGACGCTGCTCACTGTCACAGAGATCAACAGCTCTTCGTCAAATCACTGTATCTCAAAGGAAGCAGTGGGCTTCCCTTCAAGATACAAGCATTTCAATCAACTTACTTTTGGGTATTTCTTCTTTCCATAATTTTAGAATAATACAATAAGTATAGACAAATAATCTTCCAAAAGTACTGTAGTTTTCTGACCCTAAGATGCAATAAAAAATCTATAATTTTGTCATCATCAGTGTGCCTTACAACAAGGTGCACCTTACATATGGATTCTGGATGTTTTCATTGAATGAACACAAAAAACAAAATATTAAAGTATAATTTCGGGCAAGCTACGAAGCTACACTGCTCGATGTATTGTCAGTTTATAATGGCTACTGTAGTCAAGGGCCTCATGGCATAATATTAATATTACTGTGTTTTGTGCAGTAATACAGACTGGGTTTTAATATAATGTTATGGTATGTGTATAAGGACCTCAAAAATGCACCCTGGACATGCTTATGAAGTCGTCTTATCTGATTATTTTGAGTTACTTATTGCGCCTTATAATCCAGTGCAGCCTATGTATTTCAAAAGTAGACCAAAGTAGATCAAAAGTAGCACTCAAGTATCAAACCTGATATCTTCTTCAAATGTTATATATACCATATTATACCATTATTTCCTGAAGGATATTCCTGAGGGATTAATAAAGATCTATCTATCTATAAGGACCCCAATACACTTACACAAGAGACACAAGATTAAGAATTTGATTGATTTGTCTACGTGTGTTGTGGAGCGAACTGAGAAAGTTAGTGTATTTTGTTTTTTTTATGTGTTACAGCAGTTTTAACAGTTATTCTGACGGGTTGAATGGAATTTAACAATCTGTCTGTTTTGTTCCACTTTTGTTAGCGCCTTATAGTCCAGTGCACCTTATGTATTACTGTAATACACAAGGTGCATTGGTAACCCACCACTGAAAACACAGCATTCAGTGACAGTGTGCCTTATAATGCAATGAAAATCATAGCTCAAAAAACTCTATAATTAGGGATATGACGATACCCATACAAATATTCTTATCAAGCTGGATATTTTCCTTTAATACTTGTTCTGGAAAAATGTCAATCAAGCAACATAAAAACTTTCTGACTGCTGTCAGCAGACAGTAAACCAGTCAGCCATTGCTGTGTGTTTTCCTCCTTTAGTTCAAAGTCCTGAAGGAGGGAAACACAAGTCATCAAATCCTCCTAAGAATAGTTTGTTTTGCAGGCCGATAGTGTTTGGCATTTGTAGGACTTTTATTCTTCACTATATTCCTTTAATAACAGTTGTGTAGAATTCAAGTAGGTTTTTTTTCAATAATATTTTCCCTTTTTTAAAAACAGCATTAGTTAGTTCATAATAACAGAAGATGATATTTTACGCACTTGTTTATCAAACCTCCAATCAGAGACAATACAGGGTTTGTCTTCTGTCCAACCTGTGGCTTCTTCTCTGCGAGATCAATTGAGAAACAATTACAGTCGACAGGATCTTGTCTGACGAGCCCTCAGAGTACTCAGAATGATTAAATGCTCATATTACATGAGGAACTCATTTTTGAATTAGCAACGAACACAAGAAATTGTGAAATGAGTGGAGGAAGTCTTGTATCCTTTACACTGGAGACGATCAGGTGATCGGTGCCATGAGAGGATTTGTCAGCGTGAGAACAAAAATCTCAAACAACAATGTATGTGACGGCACAGTCAGACTGGGAGTCACAGCCGCTTTGTGTTGATAAGATATTATTTCTTGACATTTTCATGTATCACTTTGTTTCAGATGGTCAGATGGTCAAAGGTGAGAAAAAAGATGGAAAGTGGACAAGATATGGAGCTGGAAAATACTCAACACTAAGCTTCAAATGCAGTGTTCCTCATTTTTACAGTCAGACCACCCATGCTGTTTTCTTCAATTTCTTGTTCATTTAATACGCCTGGTTTCACTAAATATGCATTTTTTTTAGATTAATATAATGTAAAGTATTTAATTTTTAGACAAATCCAGTGTTTAAAACCTTTATCTGACTGTGGTCAGAGGTTCATTCAGGAAGTCATACCTCATGTGTTGTGTTTGCATTCATCCAGCAGGGCCGTCATTTATTTAGGGAGGTGTTGTGTTGCCTCCCTGTGCAGAAAACCGGTCTGGCCTCTAAGATCAGTCGCTGTCATTGTCACTGTGAGGTGTAGGATAACAGCTCTTGAGCAGGTTGTAATTAGAGTGGCTGAGGTGTAATGAGGGTGCAAGATTCCTACTTAGGCAGTCGGTGCCAAACTGGACCAGGGCATTGATGACACACCGTGGAGTAGAATCCAAGCCAGCACTGGACTGCCACCTTCCTGCCTGTGTACAGCACATGAGACTGGGAACAGCACCATGACTGGAGAGGGAAAAAGGACCTAAAAAAAAAAAAAATATTGATAGAATCTCTGAATATTTGCTGAGTAATAATAATATTTACTGAAGTATAATGACATTAATGCATATTTCTGATTGTGTCTCAGCAAGAATTAAAGTTTATAATAATAATTATCAAATTAAATAATGGTAATTTTCAGATCGGCACTTTAATCAAGAGGCAACATTACTGTCGTTCAAGGGCACACCTCCTGGGTAAGATTGGATCATGGTCACCCAGTAACAGATAAGTAAATGAATAAATGGATAATGATAATGATAATAATATTCATAATAACACAACAAAATGTCACCTCTGTATTAAACTCATCACCATAATGAACAGTGCGCAGCGCAACGCAAGGCTGGTTGCCGCTGAGGTGCCCCTCAAGTGGGCTCACCACCCACAGGAAGGTTCACAGTATGGAGCAGTGTGATTTGGGTGGCAGGGGCGGAGACTGCTGTCGCTGAAACCCGGTTCACTGCTTTGGAACAAAGCCTTTCTGACTGACTAATAAATAAGAAATTAAAGTTTTTTGTGAGTATGGATGGGAATACCATGTCATGGGGCAAGAAAACCCGTTTCCAGGTTGCGGAGGCATCAGTCTCCGTAACATCCACCCAAATTACACTGCACCATACTGTTAGTGAGCCCCCTGGCGTGAACCGTGGGGTTCCAGTGAAGACTTTCTCATGTAATTCTAAATCTTCAACTATAATAAGACCAATCCAACTGCGCGCAGATGTTTATTCAACAGCAAACAACAGTGAATATAATCCTGTACAAACTGTAATTCACCAACCCCCGCCTCTGTTTGTGTGTTTTTCTACTCGCGTTCCTAACTGTACCGAGTGTGTGCCCAGAGTTTGTTAGCGTTAGAGCGCAGACTGCTACTGCGTGATTGAACTTTGAAATGAGTTGGGTGAGCCACTCATCTGACACTCTGGTGACAACGCAGCTGAGAATCATAATGAGAAGAAGGGGAAGAGTGTTGTGTCAATAACGTGTTGACACGTCGTTCTCTTCTCTTGTTTATTAGTTCGTTAATGAAAAGGATGACGTGCCGCCGCGCTGGTGTTTCTTCTAATCAATGACAGTGTATCAGGGTAACATGGTGTCACAGAGGAAACACGGAGCGAGTCTATTAATTACCGATCTGGAGGAGAAGAACACGGTCACAATGAAGACTTAACCAGTTTGAGAAGTTTGGGTAGTTTGTCCAAGTGCCTCACCCAGAGAGGGCAGTGAGTGTGTGGGTAGTGATGTTACTAGGGTCAAATCAAGGTCCTCCGTGAATAAAAAAATCCATGTTGCGTGACACAATAGTTTCGACTGATAATTAGGTCGTGGACTGTTCCTCCTTGAGCAACTGAGTGGTTTGTTTGTTACGGTCAAGTCTATGAAAAACCTGTTTAACAGTGTCATTATCTGTAATGTACTTTTAATGACGAACGCTCGGCAGAAAAGTCAGAAGTTTGACTGAAATGTGACTTTGAACCCATTTTGACATGCGGAATGAACAGACTTGACAACGCTAGAGATGGAGCTACAGGGTAGAAAGGCCAAAGAGGAGATTTATGGATGACGTGAGGGAGGACATAGAGGTAGTTGGAGTCAGGGAAGAAGACACAGAGGACAAGGGGAGATGGAAAATGTTGATTTGCTGTGACAACCATTAAAAAAGGGACAAGCTGAAACGAGAAGAAGAAGTTGATCTTGAACTATAACACTGGAGTCCTGTTTACAATCTCCACCAAAAAATAGAGCCTGACACAAGAGGTAAAAACAGTCATACATGGTCCAAGAACAGTAGTCCACTGTAAAAGCCCGGTGGACTTAACTGTATACATAAATGTAATTCTCCCTAATATTTTTTTATTGGGTGATATTATTTTATATAGATCATAATCACATCTGTCTGAAGTCAGACACGTTCTGCTCCCGACTGAGACGGATTTTTATCCCAAGGCCTAACGTTGGTGCCAGTGGGAGCAGAGCCACACGCCATAAAGTCCATAATGTAGGCCATTACAGCAGGCGGCCCCAGTAAGACTGACTCCAGAGAGGCTGCCAAAATACTATGGCAACACTCTCATTTCCCCGGCCTCAGCCAGCCAGCTGTAAGATTGTGAATGTAGACGGAGATGGCCAGTATGAGGAAATACTGCTGGTAGTGATGGTGATGGATGGATGATAGATAGATACATATGTATATATATATATATATATAGATAGGTAGGAAGGTAGGTAGGAAGGTGGGTGGGTGGGTGGGTGGATGGGTGGATGGGTGGATGGGTGGATGGATGGATGGATGGATGGATGGATGGATGGATGGATAGACAGACAGACAGACAGACAGACAGACAGACAGACAGACAGACAGACAGATAGGTAGATAGATGCAACATTGCATCAAATCACATTGCACAATACTGTGGGCCTTTCTTGTGTTTGGTGACTCCGCTAGGAGTTATGTGGGTTGTGGCAGTACTTTGCTCAGTTGCAACCTGGCAGCTGGTGGATTCAAACCTGAAACCCTGGTGGACCCAAATCCGCTTCCTCAACCGCAAGGCCACCAATGCCACCCATGGATAAATAGATACATCAATTATCATCCAAAGACACATAAAGAGGATTTAGATTGCCAAGCATGTGGTTCCTATGGGAATGTACTGACTACCAAACCATGAAACCACATGTGATTAAATCACCATGGGCCACAATTGCCTGTGAAGGATTGTTATGGTTTTCTTGATAGCAACCAAAATCACAGTGCTGATATCAAGAGTTTTGCCATTTTATGAGTAAAAATAATGCTTTTAGGCATCTTATATTTTTCTGTTCGTTGTATTCTTCAGGTAATGTACCAGAAGAACAAGTACTTAGATGTATGATCATTTTCAGTAGAGACTCAACAGAGAGCAGGGACAGAAACCGGTGGACGTCTCTGTTCCCCTTCGTGGCAGATCACATTCCTTATTGTTTGGTTCAAAACCAAAGCTGTTGTTCTTGTGTTGATATGTTGCTCAGATAACACAGCAGCTGGTGTTGTGAGGTGATAATAACCAGACTGCGTTAATTGCCTGGATGGTCAGAGACCCATGTCAACACTGCGGTGATCACGACGGAGAAGTTGCCGATATGGAACACGATGGATTTCCACAACAGGAATCTCATTTCCGAGCTCCCAGTTTTCCAAACGACTGCATCACTATAGAGACGGTGAAACAGGAGCAGCTGCGTGTTAACACTGTGGTAATTAAGTCTCTGCTATTAAACACTTAGGATGTGATCACTGTCTTTTATCCAGATTACAGTCTTGTTTATTACAATTATCATACATGGTGTATTCAGTCTAATCCCTTTGATCACACCCTGTTAATTGGTTTAATTGACGACGATTCGCAGTTGTTGACTGGGACCTTGGACGTGATGGACGGGCACACAGTAATCTTGATTGCACCGTCATTAAGGCTTTCGAGCCCGTAATTAATATGTTTATTGGCAAAGTATTAAACATTGGCAGTGATTTTTCACGGATTGTTATCACGACACTTGTCTCATTCAGTTCGCCGTGTCCTAAATACCAGCGTTCAATTACAAGAGGCCAATTACATGAGAATTAGGGAACACTTAGACAAACTTTTATTGTCAATTTGCATACACCAACGTTTAGATATGAGGTCACCAGGTTTGTGCAGTTCATTATCGGAATTTTTTTTAAAGTCAATTTTTAAATTGAAAATCAAGAGAAAGAACGGACTCTCATTTCCCTTAGGTAAAGATTGTTTTTTTCACCTCTTTTACTTCTTTAGTAACTGGGGGTTATTAAAGAACTGCCAGTTATAAAACACTTTTAATGTAATTTTCAATGTGCGGAGACTTAAGTTGATCCATTAATTCCAAATGCATCTGCAGTGACGCACAGATACAGATACAGTTTCATTGACTTCCCAGCAGGTGTAAATTTAGCTACGTTTATTTATAGTCTCATCAACTTCAATAAAATGATTACCCTGCACTTGTTTACTATCAACGTTGAGACAACAATGTTTAATATTGGCAATGCATCAAAGGTTAGCTGTATAATGTAGGTAGGGTTTTTGATTGGCTATGGCTGAATGAATTGTAATGACATTTTGG
>JAFBJS010001819.1:89436-104705 GCA_016785265.1 Paraplagusia blochii
CTGTGTATTCCATTTACTTTCTCACCTCTGTACTGGTTGCGATAAAATACTTTTGGACCAAGTTAAATGTCTGGAGTCCATGTCCAGTATGTCAAAGTCACATCAAAATGAAGTCATTGAGCTCTATATTGGGAACCTGTCTCTTATACACATCTGCAATAAAGAGACCGCTTTTCCATTTGCAAACTTCGTTATTATATATCACTATGTCAATATTACAATGGACTAAAGTTTGTATATTATTAAATTGATATATTATATTAGTACTATCTATCCTAGTGTATGTGTTTATATATATATATAAACATACATATATACATATATGTATATATATACATGTGTATATATGGATATATAGACATATTCACCTACATACAGCATATAAAAATCTTATATTTACATATATGCAATTACCTAAATATACATATGCACATACACATACATGTATACACATATGTATGTAATCACACACACACACACATATGTGTGTGTGTATATATATATACATGATATATATATTCAATTTACTAGTTCACTATTGGCTACAAATTAAGCAGGGTAATTAGAGCCTAACAATAGTTGGGAAGACGTATTAGTCCACATGTATCTCTGCACTGTAATGATCACAGAAGTACGTCAATGATGCTGGAAGGCAAAGTTAATGAGGCCAAATATTAGTGGCCTAAAAATAGAGGAAACGTATTTACCCCATTGTGTTGATCTACACGACTGTTTCCATCCTAGTTCTGTCAGTTGGACCTCAAGGGATTTTTAGAAAAGACAGAACTTTCAGTGATCTGTGGTACAAATCCTCTATAATGTGTTATGTGTAAAAACTAAAGTAAAAAATTAGGGAGAAGATCGACGAGACAAAAGGTGTTTCAGCTCAGATAAATCACACCTGTATCTGTGGTAAAACTGTTCCTTATATTGCACTGAAATTACTCCATTTGTTCCCTCAGATATTTTAATCCCAGCTGACCTCAAACTTCCCATGAACCAGAGGCTGAACAAAAGGCCGCCCACTGTCCGCGCAGTAAATCTGTTGTCTCCCTTCTGGGCCCTCAACAGGGGATCATAGATCAGCGCTGCTCTGCAGCTTGCTTCAATTTACTCAATTAACTCGGCCGAAGCACTTGTAAGTTCTGCAGATGTTGCTTTATTATCACGGCCTAAAACGTACAAGTGGGTTCAGGAGCCTGGGGTTGGGGGCCAGGTTCACCAGAGGGTAGGGGGAGGAGGGCAAATCATTTTAATCCCCCAGTATTAGGGGAGTCCAAAGATGGGGATAAATAATAACAGAGTGTGAGTGAGTCAACAGCTGCTCCACTGTTGTTTTTCTCTAAAAGTGCCTCAATCCAACGTTGTTTTCACTCATGGCTTTAAAAAATGTTTGACATAGAAACTCCAGTGAGAAGCAGTACAACAGGTGTGTCTGAGTCTGAGTCTGAGGGTCTGATTGTATTGTTAGTTTGTAGCTCCTTCACAAGTAATTCTTTTTCCATTTTTAAAGTATTGAAGGTATTGACTCTTATTCAACAATTTTTTGTTTTTTATGTTTTTTCATTAGTGAAAACATTTTGTAAGGTTGCTAATCTTTTTCCTTGATTAGTTTTCCTTGCTCATCTTCCTCGATTTATATATATTATTATGTGATTATGACTTGATCCCACGAGGCTGCAGGTTCTAATCCTACTGCCAGGGTGCCACTGAGGTGCTGCGATCATAGCACTGTCCAGACCAGCGGTGGGCAAACTTTTTGACCTGCGGGCCACAATTTCTCCTAAAATTGGACACAGGGCCGAGTCAAGAGCAGAGAGATGGAGCGTTTGTGTAAGCTAAGATAAATGGCAAGTAAAAGTCATGTATCAAACCCAAAATTTCTAATAGCCTATTATGTCATCTACTGGGAAAACGCAGGCATTGTAGGGAAAAGTCGGAAGTTTAATTATAATAAATATAATAAAAAATAAATTATTTAATTTGGACAGGGATGGCGGGCCGCATTAAAAGGCTCAACGGGCCACATGTGGCCCCCGGGCCTTAGTTTGCCCACCCCTGGTCCAGACCCATATAACTTCCAGTGGACTCACCACCCATAGGAAGGCTCAAACCAGTAATGGACAAGAGGATGAAGATGAAGATCACTTATATAAAATAACTTTTCAACTTGTTATGTAAGCTATAAACCAATCGTCTGTGAAGATTCTCATTCATCCAGGTGATATTCAAAAAGGATTTAGTTATCAAAAACTGGTCTTCTTCTTGAAGTTGAAAGACATTTCATTCCTCAACTGAGGAACTTCATCAATTTCTGGTTGAGGCAAATGTACAACCAGTAGTTTTACTCCTCCTGTCCAGTGAAGAAGGGAGTGGTCAAGAGGAGTCCAGTTGCTCACGACTAACATTTTTTTTTTGGTTAAATGTCCACCATTGAGATATCGTTAATTTAGATTTTTATGCATTCCTGGGATTTTCCATTTTTCCATTTTTCAATTAATCTTTTGAATAAATATGTGTTTTATTTCATGTAAAATAACTATCACATAACTAATATATTAACTAATATGTCAAACAGTGTCAGTGGTGGCCTTTGCCACTGACCGTAGCTTCGTCCTGACTCACATAAGTGAGAATTTCTGTGGATGCTGAGTCCAATAGAAGTTATGTGGGTCGGGAAAGTGCTATGCTCAGTGGACCTTAGAGTTAACCTGGACTTGAACCTGTAACCTGAAAGTCCGCTTCCATAACCACTAAGACACTACTGCCCCAACAGAGGTGAGTCTAATCCACTAAATAAATTCATTAGAATCCATAGCTGTTGTGAAACACTTCATTGTAGCAACAGGAGGTCGTCTAATCTCCATTTTTTTTATTTTATTTTATTTTAATCGACCTGTCGGACCTCTAACTAAGCTTTGTGAGTAAAGGTCTGTGAAGACCTTAACCATATGCAATAACTTGGTCCTTCAGTCTGAATCATTTGCAGATGACAAACCTCAGGAGACTGGCCATATGTCATGATCACAGCATTATTGCAATGCCTACAGTTATCTCAGAAATGACCTCGCACCTAAATAATTTGCAATATTTATCACCCCTGGGTTATCGGACAGATCTGTGATCTGCTTAAAAAAAAAAAAAAAAATTATCTTCCATCCACTTCTGACCCATTACGGATAAATCAGAGGCCTGGCTGACAGCAGGAATGTCCAGGATACAGTAAGGAGGATGGTAATATTAACCAGTTGTGGTTACCATCAGCATAAAACATCCTGCCAACACCCTGCACGTGCGCTCGTACGTTTCCCTTCTGCGTGGACGACTACATTTCAATTAAGAGCAGCAACACATGATGACATTCATAGCGCTTTTAAAATACGATTTTGACAAACGATTTTCCTCCGTGCAGCTCGTACGCTCGCCGCCTCTGCTGCGTTTCTGCGTGAGGCCTTATCTGCGCGATGTTGGTGAGTCACAGGCCACGTCAGAGTCGAGAGGCCGCGCAGCAGTTTTAATGGCTTGTTGGTTGATTTAAATGTGAGAAGTATCACTGGTGCACGGGTACGGACCGAGGCGGCAGCACCTGCAGGCCCGGCCCGTAACCTGACTGCTCATAAACACATCAGAGTTACAGCTTGGTACTGACGCTGCCTCAGTTCTCTGAAGGATCTGTTCTCAGCTGATGAATGAACAGAGGTAGACGTCTGAATTAGCTCTCAATTCATTTAGGATTACTGGGATCATCATGGGGAATATTTAGAAGTTATTTATCTTTATTTAAATCATAACAGACTAAAGATTATTATTATTTCATTTGCTGTTACATTCAGGTTTACTATAACAGGTCATTTTGAGAGCTTACAGCCTCAACAGGAAGACATAAAAATAGTTTTTTGTAAATATTTGATGATATTTCTTAATGACTGTCACTCATTTTCTCCATGAATGGACAGTTAAAACTTAAAAAAAAAACTTTTACAGTATAAATTAAACTACTGATGTAATATTAAATGTTTCTGCAAATAAAATGAATGTGTGAAAAAACACAGGATACAACTTTACTATTTTAGTCTAAGTCTAATGCTTTTTTAAGCTCCTGCAGGACACACAAAGTGACATGGAGGGCCACATTTGGCCTGCGAGCCTTGAGTTTGATGTGTTTTTCAGGCCAACAGGAAACATAAGACCCAGATAACTTCCAGTAGGTTTCACTACATACAGGGGCCTCACAGTACGTGCAGTGTTATTTGGGTGGCAGTTGTGGGGAATGCTGCCCGTGAGACCTGAAAACGGAGAAGATGAATGACTGAGATGGATGATTCCCATGATTCAACCACTACTTTGAACCCATCTGTCTCTCGGGCTGCACATCTCAGCTATTTCTGTAGCCTTAACTCCTGCTTCTCCTATGAATAATCAATATTATCTGGTCTGAAGGTTTCTTTGTGTGTATACGTTTATAGACACTGGCAGCCAACAATTTTAATCGGTTATAAAACCAGAGAAAGCATCGCCATCAAATGTAGAAAATCGTAACAGCACTGACCACCATCACTGACACACCCCTCCGTCTGAGCCACGAGCAGAACCAAACAGATTGAGAGCGTGAAGACGTTGAAATAGAGAAGAAACAGAACCTTCACATGTGTTCTCCTGCAGCATTTATCAATTTAATGGTTCGCAGGTGAGACCAGGTCTGAGGAAGTACAGTTTGTCTGTTGCAAAATAGATCCATAGATAGAGTCCCTTATAAGACATCAGCCAAACATTCCCTTACGTTTACAGGAAACAGAGCTAGAAAGTCTGTAGGAAGGATCAACATTAGTGAGGAATCAGCTGGTAACAATATTCCCTGTGGGAAGGATGTTTATCCACATTAATGCAACTTATTTCCTGTTCAAGGTGTGTTCCACGGAATTATGCTACACATTTAATTGTTAATCCATCTTCTCGGCAACATCCGAGATGTTGAGGAATAAGCCCTGAGTCAGTTTGATCCAATTATGGCAGAACGGAGATGTTTGTAATCATTCGACATCACACTCTCCTCGCAACCTACACAGATACTACAGAAAAAACTGCCGTGGGGGTTGAGAGTGTGTTGCAGCAGCAGAAGAGCAGAGAACACAAACAGTTTGAATTGAAGTAGTGACCCGGGAGAGTTGGAGGTGAAGGGTCTGGAGGTAGGAATTGTAAATGACATGTTCACCCCGGGGCTTCTCCTAATAACTTTATTTTCTGCACAGAGGATGAGACCTGCTCATTTCTCCACCGTCCTCACCGACTGCTCTCTGGGGAGCGATATGCAAGTATGGAATTGTAATGAACTTGTTTTCCTTCTCTTAACCTTCTCGCTGTCTCCTAAATCACCGGCGCAGCACATGAGCCACCGTCTCCTCTGCCACAGCTGCACTTGCTCCGAAGACCTCTGAGCTACATTATGTGGTGTTGATTGTAAGCAGATACGGAACCTGCGTCTGATTTATGGAGAGCACTTTTCTATCCCTTTTCTCTTTTTTTTCTTAAAAAAGGCTGAATATGAAACAAGATGACAAAAGTTTTCATATATTTATAAATATTTATACATATACATATATGTTTAAATACATGCATACACATATGTGTGTATATGTTTGTATATGATGTTGGGAACCAAAGTTTAGATTCAGTTGTCAAGTCATTTTGATGAAATCAAATTATTTCCCACATTAAATAGTTTTTTTTTTTTTTTATTTATCTCTGTTATCACTTTCTTTCACTTTTTTCAGAAAGTAAATTATATAATTTTAACTTATTAAACTTTAAATAAATGGGCCTTGCCTCAGTGACATTGATAATCACTATGGTCAGTTGCAACCAATGTGTAATAAATGGTTTATTTTATGCATTTGCATAAAAACACACACACACACACACATATATATATACATATATATATATATGCACACACATATGTGTGTATATAATGTTGGGAAGAAAAGATAGAGTTTAAATTTTGAAAAAATCAGTTGTCAAGTCATTTTGATGAAATCAAATAATTTTCCACATTAAGTTGTATGTATTTTGATTTGTCTCTGTTATCTATTTCTTTTGCCTTTTTTGCAGAAAAAAAAATATGTTTAATTCACTAAACTTTTTTAAATGAATAGACCTTGGTGACAGTGATATTCACTGATGTCAGTTGCAACTAATGTGTAATAAATGGTTGATTTTCTGCATTTTTTTTGCATTTCTATCTCCCTAAACAATAGTAATTAATAAACATTGATCTTTATCCTGTTAAAAAAACCCTAACACCAAAGTTATAATAATCTCTGACATGGTTGTAGTTCCTTTCTATTGCTCCTAGCTCTATATTTAAGGTCTCCGAAATCAGTATGACGCCATATCCTGGACAGGGTGCAGTCCTAGGTTAGACCCAGGTCTGCTCCTGGTTAACTCCACAGATCTTAATCTTCTGGGCAGACCCAGTGCAGCATCTGTGGTATTCAAGCGGAGGATTGATGGGCAGCATTCCTTGATTTTAACCCTGCCCTTCCCCGTGCCCCTCCTGTAATGTAATGACATTATCAATTAGTCCCCATTAATTCTGCAAAAACAAATAAGCGTTTGAGCACTACCTCCCTCGGAGCATGTGTTTCTGATTTCCTGACTGTTTGTCAGTGGCCGCTGTTTGGTTAATCCTCTGGCTAAGGTGCTGTGGCCCTCAGAGGTCACGGCTTCCTCCTCCCTTCACCTCGTTTCCTCCTCATCCTCTGAAGGATCTCCTCTCTGCAGATCCATTAACTCTGAGTGTTCTGAAGCCCTCACTCTTTGATTTTCACTCAGTTCCTGCAGTGTTTAGCAGTGTGAGTTTTTAAAGATTTTTCACCTTTTACAGAAAAGCATCGATTCTTATGGATGATATTTTTTGTTAAATTTGCAGTTGTACAATGCTCGCAATACTATTGTGTTACAGACAAGTCAAGCTAATGTTTATGAGAGAACTTCACCGTTATATATATATTGGTGATACAGTATCATGGAAATGTCCACATTCTTAATGAGGTTACGCCTTGTTGAGGAGAATGTTTCAAAACATATTGCGTGAATATCACGATGGAAGAAAAATAAAAGAATGTAACCCTGGGCTGGACATCACGAGTAAAAGTAACTGCTGCGTCATAGACTCGTGATAAACAGTCACTATTGAACTCTCATTAATGTTGTCATTGGTTGCACATCTGGAAATGGTCAATTTAAAGGAATACAAATTATTAAACTTCTGAAACCAATGCCAATCCTTGTTTTTATTGTTTTTTTGTTGTTACATTATGATACTGAAAATTATTTTTAATTTATCTAAATAAAATCTTATCCTGATGATTCTTTCAGCGTCACCTTGTCTCATAACACTCATTGCTTTTAAACATTCATTCGTTCATCTTCATCCACTTATGCAGGTCACAGGGGTAGCAGTCTCCACCGCTGTCACCCAAATCCCTCTGCACTGTACTTTGAGCTGCCCTGTGGGTTGATCAACCACACTGGAACAAAAGGAAGGAAATCAAACTCCTCCTCATTGTGACATTGTGAACCACATGTATGCATCAAAGTGAAAAGAGGAGTGAGTGAGGATGGTGCCATGCTCAGGGGCAACTTGGCAGTTGGTGGATTAGAACCTGGAGCCCTCCAGACCCCAGTCCAGTCCCTTAACCACTAGGCCACTACCACCCCAACTGAGAGTTATGCTGGTCTGGACGGTGCTATGGTCAGAGCACCTCAGTGGCAACGCAACCCAAGTCCGCTTCCTTAACCACTAGGCCACCACTGCCGCCTGCTTATATGTACATGTATATAAAAAACATATAACCCTGTGTCAAACAAAAGTACTGATCCTCTGATATAAATTACAGACCTATATGCTTACATATATATTAAGAGAATATCATAAAATCTATAAAGTATTTCACTCATTTTTAACAGGTGAGCAAGGATGTGAGCAATAACTGTACGGATTGGAAAAGAGCCGTGAAAGGAAGGTCGTTGTATACACACAACCAACAGGATGTGAGTAATAATCAGAAAGTAAATGACATGAACGTGACCTGATAGCGTGACGTGTCCGACACCCTTCACATCATCAGGTGTGGTCGGCAGGGAGAATTAGTTCCTGGAGAGTAAACACAATCTTTACTGGGTTTTAGAATGAACCAACCCTTTAATTAGTCTCTATGATTGGGGCACAAACAAACATGAGTCAACACCGGCGACCATTTCAGTCGTGTGTCCTCCTTTATATATTTGTTTTAACGCTTCAAGAGTTTTCTTAGCACATCTCACTTTCTATTTCACCCTTTCATGATTTCGTTTACACCAGTCTTTCTATGTTCTTCATTTAATCTACGAGATACGTCCTTAACCAACATTTTCTGTCCAATATATCTCATGTAACTTTATGTCCACAGCCCTTCAACCTTACAAATGAGTAAAACTAATAGGCAGCAGTGGTGGCCTAGTGGTTAAAAAGGCAGACTTAGGTCTGCAATGTTTCAGGTTCTAATCTGCCAGCTGCCACTGAGCATGACCCACATAATGTGCAGTGGCTCACAACTGGCATAAAGGTTCACAGAATGGAGCCATGTGATTTGGGTGGCAGACATGGAGACCTCTCCCTCTGTGAGGATGAAGATGAATGAATGGATGTGAAATGACCAAATGAATTCTTATTAAACAGTTGTTGCTCCTGTCACTCATCCATGACACGGATTCCCATCCATCCGAGTCAACGGCTACTTTGAACCCATCAGTCTCTCTGACTGCACATCTCAGCACTTGAGAAACTCCATCTTCTTCCAAGTAGAATCAATATTTCAGGTCTTCTTTGGTCAGGTTCTTCTGACCATTGATTTTTTTGTGAATCAGATTGACTCACAAAAAATCTCTCGTAAAAACTCTGCTGTTATGGAAAGGTGGAAACCAGTTTTACTGTGGACACCATAAGCAAACAATTACTAAACCAACACATACTGTGTATTTACTTCCAGCATCAAATCCATGTACACAGACAGGATGTCACCACAGGGTCACTGCAAACACATTACACAACTGACACCAGTAACAATACAGTATGTGAATCAGACAGTCACATCCACATCCCTGTATCCAAGTGAATAACAGTAGCGTTAAACAAAGAAGGAACTGTTTTTGTGATGGTTATCTGATTTCTACAAAAAGGTGGTATCTAAGGTTGACTCCATGTCCACCTTAGATGTTGGCAGATAAATTGTCTTTCGAGACACAATGGTGACTAAAACATGACATGGGGGCCAGGAGGAAGGAGCATTTGTAGTAACTAAAATACGACAAAGAAGCTAAAATGCTACAACGATACTACTGTTTGCTGTTTTACTGTTTTAGAGACACTACCAATAGGTAGAAGACAGGAGGCAGTCCTGGAGGTGGAGGAGTTAAAGATGCTAAGATTCTCTGTAGGTGAGACAATGATGGACAGGATCAGGAATGAGGTGATTAGAGGGAAAACACAGACAGAAAGGTTTGGAGATAAAGCTAGAGAAGACAGATTAAGATGGTTTGGACATGTTCAGAGGAGGGACAGTGGATACATTAGTAGAAGAGTGATCCTAGAGATGGATCTACCAGGTAGGAGACAAAGAGGAGATTGATGGATGCAGTGAGGGAGGACATGGAGGTAGTTGGAGTTAGAGTTGAGAATACAGAGGACAGGGGGAGATGGAAACAGTCGAAAGGAAAAGAAGAAGTGTCAGTCCTGGGCATCAAACCAGTGAATGGAATTCTGCAGCAGTGAGACAGACATTCCATCAGTTTCCTTCAATTCCAACCTTATTCTCCATCATTTCCCAATAGGGATAGAATATTATACTCCCACAGTCTCACAGAGAGAGGAGCAGGTCCAGCAGTAACACCAACAGCATCTGTCTGTGCTGAGGCAGAAGGTCAAACAAATGTCTCATGCTTTAATGTTCCCGGGGTTAGAGCCAGGGTTAGGGTTCAATCCCACTGAGCCGCTCTCATTAAAACCTACAATTACATCATTTTAGGATGTTCCAATGCAACTGACCCGGGACTGAACCCGTCATTAGGACTCAGCAGCGTCATTGTAACATTCTTGATCCTCCTGAAGGACCTGAATCGAGCCATGGATCACTGGGTGTCAGATTGGACAGAAAAGGAAATGAAAAGTTTTTTTTCGTTTACTTTATTCTAATTATTTTCAAGTAAAGTTTTTTTAACAAATGTTACAATTTTAAGGTCATTTTAGACTTTTCTAATTTTGTTCCCAAATCACTGACTGTCATTAAACATTAGAAACGACATGCCATTATTGACCGAGTGACATCTGAGCAATTAGTGTTACTAAAGATATTCCGTATGAAAAACAGTTATGCTGTAAATATAACTGTGAAATTAACTTGGAAATTAACTAGGAAACACAATGCAAGATGACCCCAAAAAAGTCTCTTGGGACACACATGGGAGTCACGACCCATTATTTGGGAAGGCATATGTTACCAGCTCGGGGGGGGGGGCAACAGACTGAGCACAGACAACCAGACCTTCTGCTCTTCAGACAGGTCAAGCTGGGAATGGACAGTTGGATCCACACCACTGCACACGACAAAATGTCAGCTCTACATTTCACCCATCACCAAAGTGAACGGTGAAGAGTGAGTGGGGACAGTGTCATGCTCAGTGGACCTCAGTGGTAACTGAGCTACTCGTGGGTTCGAACCTGGAGCTCCCCAGTTTCTGAACCACTGGGCCACCACTGGAGTCACTCTCACCACTACTGCACAAATCACCATGCATCATATCAGCCCCTCTTCGATCTTCCTGCAGGTGGTCAACCCACTGGAAGACACTTGTCCTATAGATGAACCCTGGAGACAAACCCTGAGCTAAAATGTACAAAATAAAGGTTTGCCATATGAAAGTTGTATATCTATTTATACTGTAAAGTCATATAAGATTATTTGTGTTTTGTTGTGCGCCTCACTGGTCAAAAACTGTTTCGCTCTGGTGCAGGACCTGCAGCTCTCCTTCTTCTTCTTTTCAGCTGCTTCATTCATGATGACAAATATGATGGACAATGTCCAGCTTTTGTTTTCACTGGTATGAACGGCAGTGCCTGGTGTCAACTATTCCACAGTCATCTCTACTTTTCTCAAGCTCTTTTCGCTTGAAGATATTTTTAACCTGGAGTAAAAGCTCCATAATGTCCCGCACCTTTTTATGGATGTGGAAGATAAATGCTCTCCCTGGGTAACTGTCATCATTTGACCCATATCGCAGAACCATTCTCTGAGGAATGCTGTAATAAAGCAACAGCTTCCTTTTTTCTCCCTCTCACATATCCACAGCTGCACTTATATGTAATGCACTGGCTGAGGGGGATGGAATTTCTGCTCTGATTTATACCTTGGACCTGGTTTTGACCCGGGCCTACTGCTGGAAACGTGCCATCACCTCATTCGCTCACTTGTAAGCACTTGAAAGTGACCAGACATCATTTTACGCCACGTTTGGGTCAGTGTGAGCAGAGGGGGGACTTAGAGGAGGGGCGTGTCCTGTCAGGTGCACGTATAAATATGTCATTCACCTATAGTGTGTACTCTCAGGCCTGTTTATGTCCAGCTAGCACATTAATGTGGGACCCATGTGTGGTGTGGACAGGGGAAACTGAGATAGAGCAAAATGGTACAAGATCTTGTCTCTCACTCTTTCCTTAACACAGTCTAAAAAAAAAAAAAAAAAAATTTCTCAGTGCAATGATCAACGACTGGGCCTGTCTTTTGACTGACTGGTCCAGTGTCTTTTCACCTCATGATCAATTTGTCAAAAATCGATAGAGAACCTTGGCAAAAATGACAGTCCAGACAAATCACGTCTTCCAAGACATTTCCTGGTCCAACATATTGCCGTTCTAACCTTAACTTTTCTGTTTATGCACAGAAAAACACAAATTGTCAATGGAAGGAATTTTTTAGTGAGAATTATTCTTATTAATTATCAGAGAGCAACTGTCATCTGAGCACCTTCTTCTTATTATTATTATCATTATTACTATTATTATTATCGTGCATTGTGAGCAGTCCAATCAGATCCAACCTGTGTGCTCAGATGGATATCACGGTTGAAAAAAAAAAAAATGGCACCATAGAAAAACAACAAAAGTTAGGATTAAAAGTTCTAGTAACGCTGGAATACAGTAGATCTCGTGAATTCATTTTAGACATTTTCTTAGAATCAGTGTTAGATCAAAACTGGAGATGGACCAGATCTTTGGCCCAAAAGTGCAATAAAAAAACAGTGTGGTCTTCTGTTGAAATGCTTGTGTGTCTCAGAATGACCCACAGATTTTCAGTTTTGTCCAAATCCTCTTTCTTCTGGTGTATTAAGACTATACAGCAGACCTGGGCAAACTAAGGCCCGGGGACGGGATGCGGCCCGTTTGGCGTATTAATCCAGCCCACCAAACTTGTACAAAATATTCTTTGAATTTATATTGTCATTATCTTTCTGCCTTTTCCCTGCAAAGCCAGCATTTCCCCAATAGTTAGTCTAAGGAGGCTTAAAGCATTTGAGCATTTTAGCCTTTATCCAATACTTTACTCATTATTTATCTTAGTTCACAGAAATACTCAATCTTTCTGATCCTGACCTGGACCATGACTCAAATTTTAGTACCACCTGTGGCCCGTGAGCCCTGCTATACGGCCTACTGATCAAAACCTACATTGCTTACTTTAAATCACTGTTCTAGCATTAAAGCAGAAATAGAATTCAATTCAAGACTTGTGTCAGAATTCTGAAGAACTTTCTACTGAGGAACTGAGGAAGTCCAAAAATCTAATAATAAATCAAATTCCTTAAAGTTTGATGTTGAAGTTTTCATGACAACCTGAAGGTTTTTTTCTTAAAATAGTTATGTTTAACAGTTTTCAAAAGTTTACAAACTGTATGATAACAAGAAAAAAAAACTGGTCCAAGTCAAAGCTGTCAAATCCTGCTGTGTATTTTGTACATATCTGATGCAATAGTAAGGTAAGTTGATGGAGAGTCGGAGAAAGAAGCAAACCGTGGCACATCTTATATTTTATCTGCTGGTAAAACCTTCCAATAAACACTTGTAAAATGTCTGCTTGTAAGATGTGGAGAAGTTGGATAAGCACAGAGGAAATCTAGAAATATATAAAGTGGATTATGTGGTGTGAAAGCTGCATCTTTGTCCCACAGACGACTGACTGCCTCTGTCTGTAGGATAATGCGTCTTCTGTCCAGGCTCGTAACCCAGTTGGTGCAAAGTGGCGAAATGACGTCATTTTGCAAATGTGCCTTTATTCCATGATAGTGTATAATTGTACAAATGGAAGGAGATTATCGCCGTCGTCCTGCGTCAACAGACATGCGGCTTTGGAAGAGGAGGATTGGAAGAGACTGATAATTTACCACCAAAAATCCCATGGAGTAGAGGCAGGTGCTCAACCTTGGGCCCAGGTTATTTTAAGGAAAGCCAATCTTTGATCAGCCAAGCTGAAATGGCTAAGATAAGTGGGAGCTACATCTCCCGGCAGGACTGCGCACCAGTCTGATATTGCTATTTCCTCCCCAGTTTCTCAAGAGCGGTAAATAGCTGCTGCCCCCACTGCTCTCCGTGCTGCACCTCCTCGCCCGCCTCCTTATCTGCTGCCTACTTTCTTCTGGAGATCTCTGTCACTTTAATCCACAGAGTCTGCCGCTGGTTAACAAGGAAATCCTGTGTCAATTATCACCAACCACTTCCTGCTGGGAGAGCAACAGGGAATCAAAGGGGCCTGAGAGTCTTTCACACCAGTGAGGAGCAGAGGGCCTAATTAAATGGCCCTTGTGTCCCGCTGACTGTCGGTGTCCAAGTGACAGAAAGCCAAGCCCGTCCGTAACTGCCGTCATCTGGTGATTGTTTTGATAACGGACATGTTTGGAACCTGGAGGTTGTAACTCAGGAGAGCAGAGAAGAAGGATGATGCTGGAGTGGACGGAGAAGATCTTTGGTGTCTGACCTTTGAGGCTTTGCTGTATTTTATCAAACTGTAATGTTGGCTTAATGGACCAAGCAGGGGAGAATGTAGTAGCCGTAGTGCAGCGCTGCCCAACCCTACAGAGATTAAGTCACTGTGCATGCAACTCTATAAGTAGCGCCGCTGTAGCATCACATTTGTTCTCTCGCTCGTCCAAGTGGCAGAGCAGATTTGAAACCTTCATCACATCATTAAACGTCCATTTGCCGCGTATTATGCAGCACAGGCTCGATACGTTGGTATAGCATATCATAATACGTCCATATTTCAAGTAGAAATACTGGAATTGCCTATTGAATGCAGCTCTTTTTTTCTACTTCATTTTCCCAGCTGGAGGGTTCAGATCAGACCCTTTAAGAAGAAGGTAGATTTACAGTATGTAAGAAATGGAAGAGAGGACATACATCTTGACATCCACCAAATGTGAGTCATCAGATGTGATTTTCAAGCAAGAATTTGGTCATTACACAATATATAACACTATTTTGGTCGTGCAAACTTGGCTTTTCAAGGCTTCAGGTTCTAATGCACCATCTGCCGGGTGCCACTGAGGTTCTCTGAGCACAACACCATCCAGACCCATGTAACTTCCAGAAGGCACCAAAGTATATTGGGTGGCAGTGGAGGAGAATGTCACCCATGATATTTTGTAACGGGTGAGAGGATGAATATTAGTAATATTTATCAGGTGTAGCTGTTAAGCTAAGTCCTAATGTTTGTTTTTTTGTTCACTATGCCAAGCATTTCCATACTGATGTTTTACAGTATATTTTCTTCAATTCCTGTGTTAATAAAACCCTATTCTCCCTCAACGAGAGCCTCTGGTTTTGATTTTCAGCCCTTCCTGCTCACAACACACGACATAACACTTCAACTGAATATTACTGCACCTGTTTCCTGAGTCCACTAAAATATCTACAATGAAATATAATGTTCTTTTTTACACATGCTCCCATTAGCAAATGTTGTATTGTCATTTCTATATTCAGAGAAATATACATGCACTGTATTATACTTTTCCCTTCTGTCTGCCACTTCTTCAGGGGTTGCCACAGTGTATTAACATATTCCATCTTCTACTCTAACTACAACTACCTTTGTCTCCTACCTGGTAGCTCCATCTCTAGGATCATTCTTCTACCAATGTATCCACTGTCCCTCCTCTGAACATGTCCAAACCAACTCAAT
>JAFBJS010001819.1:104735-116418 GCA_016785265.1 Paraplagusia blochii
ACACCTTCCTGCCTGCGTTGTCCCTCTAATGACCTAATTTCTGATCCTGTCCAACCTTGTCTCTCCTAAAGAGAACATCAGCATCTTTAACTCTTCCACCTCCAGCTCTGTCTCCTGTCTTCTACCTACACCTAGTGTCTCTAACCCATACATCACTGCCCTGTAGACATACATGCACTGTATAATTTACCTTAAAAATCATGACACTTCTTAATCTGCAAACCAGATTGCAGCGTTTCTTCTTTCTTTTACAGCTTAAATCTAAAGGACTCAAAAATGACCACTCTTAGACGGGGTCTTGTGAAGCCAGGATCAAGGACCAAAAACGCTCTTTATCAAAAGGAAGCATCAGCTGAGGTCAGTGAATCACCTGCTGCCAGCCTGGATGGTGTTACTTCACTTCCAACTGTCACTTACAGGTATCTGGCGTCGCCTGCATAATGTCAGATTAAGTTATCGTCCACTGTCACTGCCAAAGCAGTTCCTTCTGTTCATTAAAATGAAAAAAATCATTTCAAACGTCTGCATGAAATGTTTCCTAGAGATTGGTTATGGTTTGTGCAACGGTGATAGGAAAAAAAAAAGGAGATGCCTAAAGGTGGACAGGAAGTAGACACGAATCACTGTTTGCAAAAACCTGCGCTCGGTGAAACTTTACTCAACATTTAACATTTAAAAAATCCAAACACAGCGCTGTACTCTAATACCGCCACCAAGCATTTTAAACACACACACAAAAAAAGCCCATCTGAATAAAGTTCACGGCGGTGTCCTCCCTCCGCAGCCCCTGCTCTCAACCCCCAGAGCCTTGTCCACCTTTAAATTTTCATACGAAGGATAGGGGGCTGCAGAAAAACCAATTTACGAACGGAGCGACATCATCTGTTTGGCCGTTTATCTCTGACACACCACCCCTCAGTCCAGTGTTGACAGTACATGATATTCCATTAATCTGCCTAATGAAAATTTAACCAGTGTTATAAACAAATAATTGGCCATTATCCTCTCAAAGATCCCGAATAAATTACTTGGGCATTTTTTATGGCTTCTGAAAGGAGGACGAAGAAGAAGCTGGCCCCTCCTGATTGATGTCGGAATAAATGCGGGGCCGGCTCCGACGCAGCGAGTGGGTCTCGGCTAAGCCTGTGATTGACTTAATGAGAGTCTTTGGGGTGAGTAAATGTTCCAAATTGCTCAGTCATTAGCTTTTGCTCAGCTGTCTGAAGATACCCCCGGATCTGCGGCGTGGGTCTCTCCTCTTGTACCATTCCGCCTGCAATTACATTTTCATTTAGAGCAAACCTCTGAAGTCCGATAGGCAGGCCCCTTTTCATTACGCTGGCCTCCTTTTTCTTTTTTATCTAAATGGTGTGAAATGTCTCTTCATTTAGACCAATTAAAGTTGAAAAAGACTGTGCTGTAATGAATTATCATACAAATTATTTACTTAACGCCACAATCTCCCTCTCTCACTCACTTTCTCTCTCCCCCCTCTGACTCTCACTCTCTTTGCCGTTCCTCCTCGCTCCATCAGCAGGGATGCTCGGAGTCAGGCGGCCAGGGGATTCTGGACTTTGAAAGTGAAGCTTCCCTTTTAAAGTGATACACATATTCCTGAGGTTATAGTTGGGCCCACGGCGAAGGAAACAGATGCCAGAATGGGAACAATGGGCGACAGTATGTTCGTGGATATTGCCCGTTTCAGATGTTTCGTTTCAGGAGATGTCTAAGCTCTTCTTAATTAGGCACGAGCTTATGGTTTCAAATTAACTGCTTTTAATTGAAGGGACCAGTGCTCGTCTGCGTGGCGGTGTGGAGAATGTCTCCGGTCTCCTTCTGGAGGCTGTTGGCTGGCACATAAATACTGAGACAGTTCTCAACTATCACAGCGCCACCACCCGTACCTCTGGGACTGACGGGCTGTGCCAGAGAGTTCCTCCATGAGCTCTTCAGCATCAGAGCAACTTCTCAGTGTATATTCTGCAGCCACCAGTCACACCCACCATACAGTCTTCACAGTCTGAGATCATCTCAAGAAAATGAAGTACTATACAGAGCACTGCACAATGTTTATTCATGTAAACTCCATTATTTTAGCTTGTTTGTGCCTATCTAAGGCTGTGTAGAAGGGACTCATCGCCATGGTGACGGCGGCTTCTGCTTCATGCCAGAGCAGCTCTGCTAATGCTCTAATCTCGTCCTTGCTAAACACTGGGTCAGGACCCGGATGTGTTGCAAGAGATTGTAGATGGATTGAAAATTACGGGCATGGAAAAGAATGAGAAGACGACCATTGATTCCTTCAATTCCTTGTTCATTTTAATGCTGGTACCAAGGTTTATCACCAGAAGAATACGATGAACAAGAGAACGTGTTAAAATGTTGAAAACTGAAGTGATTTTGATTACAATGAAGGACGTCATATAAATTGACTAGGTATCAGCTCTGAAATTCAACTCTGCTGAGCTAATTTTGTTATTATCATTATATTTTTCCAAACAAATGCACCTTTAGTGGAACCAGGCGTTAAAATGAACACGGAATTGAAGAAACTCTATTTACACCAAAATAAGTTCTTAATTTTTTTTACTTTATGAACAGCATTGTTTTTTCAAAATATACTGTAATTTTTTTTTGCGACAATCTTATTCTTGTCGCTCAGGTTACATTTACACTTGGGGTGAGTTAGTTTACGTGACCTTCTTGCTGTAAGGCAAAAGCACAAACCATTACCTCTGTTGACCTTATTGATGATATTTAACCTGGAGAAATCTGATCCCATTTAACTGCACTTGTTTCTATTACGGGTGTTTTTATGAGCCCAATAATGTTGAGACCCAGCAGTAGCAGAACAGCAGACAGGAGGATGTTAGTTTGTCCCCAGTCCAGCCACCCATGACTTCAAACAAACCAGGGGGACTGACTCAGCCTTAGATGGAAGCCAGATTTGTCACCAGAGGCCATATTTAAGAAGCCCCAGTCTGGATGAATTACTTTTACATCCCAAAAAGAAGTCCAAAATCTAGGGGGAAAATAAACTCCAGAGGGGTCGGTTTCACAGGAGGTGTCAAAGTGTTGTTAAACTCACTGGGCAATAATCTTAAGTACTCCGTGATTTGCGCTAATTGGTATGAAATCACCCACAGTGCTTTGAGTGCGGCTACTGCTGCGTCTGCTCTGTGTCAGCGTCGATTCTTTTTGACAGCCCGGAAACAGAAAAAACGCCACGGCCGAGCCAATCTCCCACCTATGAGCCGCAGTCACAGGTACGGAGCGGAACGGAACGGACGCTAGCAAATCCCTGTTGTTGCTTTTTTTCCCCCCTTTTCTCTCACTGCATTATTAACAATAAAATACACATTTCCTTTTATCGTCACTGTGAATAAAAGCTGCAGCGCTCTCAGGTGTCGAGCGAAGAAATCGTTACTAAATGTTATGACATAAAGTGATTCGAGCACAAAGGCGGGATTGACTGCTGATTGGCAGCTCACAGCAGCAGTCGAGACTCAGCTCCATAATATGTTCAGTGATATTTTTTACCTGTTAGCAGGAGACAAGTGATTACAACTGTGGTGAATGAAAATGCGGTTAAAAATATACTTTAAGTTGGTTAGACAATCAAAACACTTCCATCAGATCGGTCGAACGCCGCGCTAGGCACGGACGAGGGCCGCGTATGGAGAGTCCAGGGTTTTTCTTTTCTCTGTTACTGTAAGTGTGACGGTAATCACGCTGCATTATGTGTGGTGTAAACCCTAATGCATTCTAATCACTGCTTATTAAACTAATGCTGTCATTAACGGAGGATGAAGTGAAGCAGCACAGAAACGCTTTCATCGTAACTGTGGTCCGACCAGAGGCCGACCTGATCCCAGGTCAGATGCCGGTCATCGCTAGTAAGTTGGCTGCAGTGATGATAGTTTTTTTTTTTTTTTTGGTCAATGTTTGGTCAAATCTGCTAAAGAGAACCAGCTGTGCTTTATTTACCACAAAGAATCTGAGGAGAAATCAATGAGCGGCACAGTTTTTGGACTATTTTGACCATACAGGCCTGACATGACATTAAAATGCACTAACTATTATGTTAATTAATGTTAACATTTGTAAGAGTCAAATAAATTGTTCGTAAATGTGGTTAATCAGCCATGGCTTAAAAAAGGGTTACATAAAACGCTGCATGGGTAAACAACAACTATGTAACAAGTGGACCAGGAAATCATACATTCACAATTGTAGAACTAATAATTTAAATATTTGCAGGATTGGTGGTTAAAATGGGACCACTGGCTTTGCAACAAAGTTTACTTTATGCAACTCTAAAACACATTGAAGAAAAAACAACACAGATAAGAAAATATTGTCATTAATTCTTGCAGAATTCAATTGATTAGGTTTCTTTAACAGGTAAGGAAGTAAACCTGAGTCCACAAACTTTAGGATTTTCTAGCATATTCTATACTATAGGTATATGTTACTGATGTACACTTTATATTTGATGTGTAAGTTTGGTTGCATGTATGTATATATACAGTATATGTATATATACATATATGTATATATGTTGTGGCCCATATATATACGTGGTCTTGGCCTTGCACCTGTGTTTTTTTGCTTGTATATTATGCTATCTGTGCCTATATCTGTAGATGTAGTAATATTGACATGAAATATAATAGCAATAATAATTGAGATTTATATTCAACATCTTAGCACACAGCATAATTAACTACTGACCAACTAATACTAGTAACATCTACTTAATTAACCTATCTACTTAGGTCATGGACATTCTATTTGATTCTTGGGTCACATTGGGTCCTAAAATTTGACATGGGGACCATGATGGGAGCGGATAGATTCATAAAGATTCATAAAGGAGAAAAGGCTTGAATGTTTTTGGTGTTTTTGGTATATCATCTATGGGGTAAATGAAGCTAATGTTCAGTATAAAGAACATAGAATTTAATTAAAATAACATAAATAAAGTTTGCCGCATTGGATTCAAGAGCTAAATGGGCCGTATTTGGCCCTCAGGCCTTAGCTTGCACTACTAACATCACTAACATAACTTAACATTACTTTTTTTTAATTAGCATTTTATTGTATTTATCTTTTGTTAGGTGATGTCCTATTTATCTGTCTATCTGTGGTTCTAATTCACCAGCTGCTGGGTCACCACTGAGGTGCTGTGATCATAGCACTGTCCAGACCCACATGGCTTCCAGTGGACTCACCACCCACAGGTAGGTTGACAGTCTGGTGCAGTGTGCTTTGGGTGCCAGTTGTGGCGACTGCTGCCTCTGAGACACACTAATAGATAAAGAGGATAAATGAATGGATGTTTCTGTAACAAAGTATTTTATATACAATAGATTACAGACCTGTGGGCAAACTTTACACTTCCTGCTTCTTTAAGTACAAAGGAGCATGTTAGTTTAACATTAATATCCTGGCCTCACCTTTTTTCTTTAAAAAAAAAAAAAGAAAAAAAAATCAATTTCAAATTAGGCATACACTCCTGAAAAGAAGAGGATAAAACTATTAATTAAAAAGTGGAACAGGTTCTTATTTTAGTGGAAAGTGGAAAAATTAGGATCCTTTGTTGGAAAAAGCCCAGGAGCGAAGCTTGCATTAGCCTACATGCATGGCAGAGCAATTCATCAACTGTAATTTTGCCTCAATGGGCAAAAAAAGAGAAGGGATCAACCTCAGCGTGCTATTTATGGAGATTTACTAAAGTCTGGGAAACGCTAATGTGATTAACATTTATCTACAACATGGCTCTGAGTGGCCCTCACGTCCACACGTACATAAGCTATATAAATTTATATAAAGTGAGAGTGAGAGAGGGAGAGGTTGATGCAGAATCAGCGTAGGCAACAATAGGTTTTATTTTTTCCACAAATTCTATGTCACATTAGTGGAGGATTTCTCTTTCTCCCCTCTGTCTAAAAATCTCTCTTTATGTGAGTGTCCCCAGATGAAGGCATGGTGAGCCGAGCGCTGCTTTTGTCCTATCTGGGGTCTTCCTCTCACCCTCTCTCCTCTCTCCCTTCCTCTCCCTCTCTCTCTCTCTCTCTCTCTCTACTGAAAATGTGAACTGTTCCACGGATTAGCCGAGCGCAGATTTATTTAATGCATCCTCATAGAGTATTGTTGAAATCTATTTTGGGATACGGAGCTTGCCAGGCTCTAAGCCTGGTAATATATGCCTGCTACAGTTTAAGAGAGAGGGTTCACAGACCCTCTTTATGTCGGGATCATATGGATCATAGAGTCATTGAATATGAAAATATTTCGGTCTGCTCGCACATTTATTGTTTTCAGACCGGGGGGCCAACAAAAGGCTTGTTTCCATGCCCTGGCTCCTGTCTGCTGTTTGTATGGCCTGTTTAAATATTTGATGTGCAGGGGAATGATTGTGATAGTGGCTGATAAGATACTGCACATGCATATGCCATGAGAGGCCCCTGTTTAAGAGAGCAGCTTAAGGTTTCTGAGAGGCCAACAAAGCCACGGATGGAAGAGACTGCGGTGCATTTGCATCCGAGCGGCGGATTTAAGAGCAGACACAGCAGAGTGAATGCTAATAATAAATCTCATTTAAAATGCTAAGTATTTACCATTGACTACATTCAACCATTAAAACCATATACACTTGATAACAAAATACTCATTTGCATTCAGCATTTTTGCCCTTTTGTTTACAGTAGAACAGCGGTTTCCGTTGTTTATCAGAGGGCCCAGACGTGGTGACGTCTAACACCTCAGGACCAGCAGCTCTCTGGCTGATGTTGGAGACAAATAGCCCACACATGAATAAATTTACTTTATATAAATACATTTTTATAAAAATAAAAGTTTGGGTCCAAACCTCATGTCTTTGTCTTTTTATATGGAATATTTAGTTATGCCGATTACACAAAGTCTCCAAGAAATAAGTTGAAAACCAAAAAAAAAAAGTTTGAAGACTAAAGGAGGCATAACGCTCTGTTGCTACAGGGAACCCAGCAATGATAAGGATTTAAAATAATTAATAGTCAATTAATGGCGGCAAGAAACAAAATAATTCCCCAAAAATAATAAATAACAATAGTGCTAAAAACAAACAATATAAAATAAACAACATTTTTTAAAACCAAAAAATAAAAAAAAGTAACATAAAATGTAATAAATACACTTTTTTCAATGGAGCAGGTACATTGGGAAAAAAAAAATGGAATAATCATGCAGTAAAAAAAAAACCAAAACACTTAAAAACAGCACAAATAAATGGCCTGGACAGCTTATGTCTCCATTTTGTGCTATAAAGTTTATGAAAATGCTTTGCATTAAATAAACTATATAAAATATAAATTGATTTAAAAGTGGAAAAGATATTAAAATGCCAAATTTTAGGTAAAACCAACCTACAATACAATGTGGTGTGTGCCTGGAAAGATGATGATCATTCCAACTGCATGTCTTAATAATACATATACATAGAAAAAATACAATACAACACCAGTTTAGAGGGCTGACCATGGAGACACTCTGTTATCAACAACATCATACAACTGTGTCAACAATCTCCCAGACTACACCTCCCAGCATGCCTCGGGGACAGGGTCTGTAAAGCTTCTCCTCAAAGTGAGTGCCTCGCAGCGCGACAGAGGGTGACACAAAAGGAGAAAACTGGGGGGTGAGCAGCAGAGGGGGAGCCGGGGCTGGACAAAAGAGAAGACATGGGCTTTACTCTGAGGACACGATAAAGCCAGGAGCATTATCGTCAGTGTGAAAGACGGGGGCCACACTTCAAACGGGATTTTCTCTCCATGACAGGATCCACTGCTGACACACAGCAAACACGTAGCTCTGCACTGCTGTGTGTTTATATACAGTAAATATATATATATATATATATATTTACATATATACATATATATATACACACACACATATATATATATATATATATATATATGTGTGTGTGCTTAAATATGACCAGAAGACCTATGATAAAAGTTAAGTGACTAGACAAACTTATTAATTTATTCATCTTGATTCTCTTGACTGCCATCCAAATCATACTGCCCCATACTGTCAGCCTTCCTGTGGTTGGTGAGTCCACTGGAATTCATGAGGTTCGGGACAATGCTAGGCTCAGAGCACATCAGTGGGAACCTGGCACCTGGTGGATTAGAACCCAAAGCCTTGTGGGCCCAAGATTTACCAACTTAGGATGAGCAAGAGTCACGATTTGTTGAGTAAATGTCAAAATAATCTGACTTAGTTTTATTTACAAAGATTTACAAAGACAAACGGACGGATGGACAGACGGACGGACGGCATTTAGGTAAGAAGGTAATGTATAGGTAAGGCAGGTTGGTGATTAGATTACATAGATAGATAGACAGACAGACAGACAGACAGACAGACAGACAGACAGACAGACAGACAGACAGACAGACAGACAGACAGATAGATAGATAGATAGATAGATAGATAGATAGATAGATAGATAGATAGATAGATAGATAGATTGGTCTATTGGTCAGGTAGATAGACAGACAGACAGACAGACAGATAGAAAGACAGACAGATGTACAGACAGAGAGACAGCTCATCATACAACTGACACAAATGACAACTTTTCTTTAACATATATTATATTAAAAATAGCCTTAAAATGCAAAATAAACAACTGTAAAAAAAAAAAGCAAATTAATTGATTTTTACTTTACTTAATTATTACTTCATTCTGATATAACTTTTGTTTTACATCAGACTAAAGTATTCCCTTCCTGATTCCAAAAATGTAATGTAGTGTAAAGAATCTGAAATCAGAGTTAAAGTTGTAGCCGGTGAGCTACAAGTGAGTCAGATGGTTGCAGAGATGAAAGCCCCACTAGAAACTGACGCAGAGCTCGGGCCGCTATGTGCCGGCCGTAATCTTTACAAATATGAGCCTTCAAAAGAAGCCACAGGGTTCAATCAATTAGTCTGTGATTATTATTACTGCTGTTGTTATTACGAGTCCCAGCAGTCGGGCTGTTATGGTAACCCCAGATGCCGTCCATACTCCTAATCCCTGGCCCTTCCCTAACCTGAACCTTTACTCTCTTAATCAACATCATATTCCCTGCCAGTGGGCCAAATATTTACATGTTATCTCTCGCAGCATTCACCCAGAATTTGCTTTCACTCTGGGAGTTCTCAGCTACAGCTGCTGCTGCTGCTGCTGTATATATGTATATCAGTGAGTGTGGGTTCATGTAAAAGTGATATAGAAGATAAAATATAACTCCCAGGTAAACTGTTTTTCTTTTAATCTTAAGCAATGACAACTAAACCACTAATAATAACTAATAAACCACTAATAATAATAATAATAATATAAGTCTGAATAAAACCCTGTTAGAGAACTTTATATAAACTTCAACTATAGTGTACAGACTGTAGAGTTACCTCAAACTATGTTCCAAAAAATAGATAGATCTAGATTAAAAAGTATGCTTGAATATAGTTATAAAATACCTAATTAATGCCATATTTCTGTTGTTCAACTCTAAGTGACCAATTTGATCCCAAAAATCAACAGTAAACATGATTTTTATTTTGATTATTTATTTCAAAAGTTGGTTTAAACATATAATTTCAAATGATAATATAACAACATGAATGTAATCTGTTACCATAACCTTTTTGTCATGTTAGGGTCTGTTAATGTCTGTCCTCTTCTCTGTTTGTCATATTTTTACAACATAGTTAACCTAGATTGAATGTCTTAGTGTACATCAGGCAAACCTGTCAATTAAACAAATGATGCAAAAAAAGGATTTTTTTTTTTCTTTAATTATTTTTTGTTAACATGTTTATCTTTTTGGAGAGAATCTTACACTTCGTTATTCGTTATTCCTGGGAGAAATAAAAAGTATTCTGTATTCTGAGTTAATCCAGCCTTTCATAGTTTACCACCTGTTATTTATTATTATGTTGCAGAGAATCCGAATTTTTTTTCCAAAATTCCTGAATTTTTAAGCTTAAATATATCAGAAAAATCTCTTTATATTCATTTTAGACAAATACTCTACTATTTCACCGTTCCTTTGCTAAACTTTGACAATCTCTGCATTTTTTTTTTTTTTAACAGTGCTGTATCTTTTTATATCCACTCTGAATCAGCCTGTCCATGTGTTTGTTTCATGTCATTCTTCCAGGACTCCATTGTTGTCCTTTTCATCTCATGTCTGGGCTAAAAGTCATAGGGACATTAGAGTTCCAATAAATTAGTCCATAAGAAAGCCTGCCATTGTAGATGGTCTGTGGTGGGTGGTGTGGTTCTGTCTTTATTTAGCTCTGCCGTGAATAATACGGTGTCGGTGACAAATAAGAGCTCCGTCCTGGCCTCAGAAGCCGTGGTGAAATACAAGATATTTTGAGTTAATTATGGTTAAAAAAAAAACAAGGAGGGTAGGGACCACAGCTAGACCAGTTAATATGCCTATTCCTTTTATTTGGTTCAACTCTGCATCCATCTGTCCCTGATTCGGAAAATGACTGTTTGAGAAGTGCGGTGCATTTGTACATACAAAGTGGACAGCGAGATGAAGAGAAAAGCATGAAACCAGTGGAGGGAGTAAACATCCCCAGTGAGACAAAGATATTTTCTATGCAAAGCTCACACACAATGTCATGTGTGATAGCGACGAATCCTGTCCAAGTCACACGCAGAAGGGGGGGATACGGGGGTAGAAAGAAAGGAGGTCGGCCGCCTGCATCTTCCCGTGGCTCCCCCTCTCCGCTTTGATTCTGCTGATCCGGTATCTCGCCATATAGCCGGGGACACAAAGCAAGTTGGAGCTTTGGACTAATCTCATTAAGAAACTCTAACCAGCCCCGATGAGTAGTGGGGAGAGGGAGGTGCGGGGGGGCAGCAGTGGAGGGAGGGGAGTCCATGGCGACTCATTTTGCACCATGCCAAAGCTGTGGCTTGGGGAGGCAGGTGTAATGTTACATAATTAGCCTCTAAACGGTAAAAAGGAGATTATTGCAAATGGCCTACTAGCCAGCACATGCACTGGACCTGCTCCCTGAAGACGTGCCAGTCTACTGAAGCTGAAAACATCCCTGGGGAGTGGATGTGTGAAAAAAGAAAAACAGGTTATTTGCAGTAAGTGTGTGGCGTAGTGTGGTCAATGCCTTCTGTAATTTGTCTCTTATTCTACCGAGAAACAACGCTGAGGTTTTTAAAAAGCTAACAGCCAAAATATACACCTTTGGTCAAGTTGTTGCCTCTATTCTGTGGTTACACATGTACTCGGTCCAAAACTCATTAAATTTCATTTTAATAAAATAGGTGCTAAGAAAATGCTCCTATCTATCTATCTATCTATCTATCTATCCATCTACGTATCTATTTCTGGAGAAGGTCGCAAAATTATGTGCTCCTGTTTATTTTGTCTTTTTTACATGAAAACCCCAAACATTTTTAACACATTTTAGCCCCATCGTCTTCGTAAACTTATACGCGTCGTTTACGCGCCACCGTTGTTTTATTTTTCGCCCCCAAAACCCTGTTTTTGCCCGTTTTCGGCTCCCGTTAACGGCCGACGCATGGCCGGGACTTCGGCTCCCGTTAACGGCCGACGCATGGCCGAGACAGATGACGCACGGTATGGTCACCTCACCCGCGATCATGCCG
>JAFBJS010001819.1:116646-137071 GCA_016785265.1 Paraplagusia blochii
TTGCACCGGAGGAGGGTCCGACATCTGAGGACAGTGGCGGAGAGGAGTGTGTGTCAGATGACAATGACCTTCCTCCCGTGTCCCAGACCCAGGCATACTCTGCAGCAGAAATAGCTTTATTCCTGAGACAGACTAAGGGATGTAGGAATGTGGATTTACTGGAACATTTCCCAGATCTGGAGGGGTTTCACACTTCTGTCAGATTTTTTTAAGACATAGGACAGAGTCCACCCTGACAGACCAAGAGGTCTTCAGGCTGCATAAACTGGCCGCTAAATCAAAGAAGATGCTCCGTGTTAAACTCATCTCTGACACCTGAACATCGGTAGTGCCGGAGCGAAAGAGGGCAGTTCATTATGATATAGCCATTAAATGATTTCTTAAGTTTTAGTGGAGTGTAACAGCTACACTGCGGTTGTTTGCTTTGTACTGATGTTGGATCACATCTGTTGTGTACCATGTTTAATAATGTGTACCATGTTTAATAACATAGAAAAGACTGAGATTAATCTATCTATCTATCTATCTATCTAACTGGAACATTTCCCAGATCTGGAGGGTAATAAAGTACCATATTAAAATCTAAAAAAAAAATCTATCTATCTATCTATCTATCTATCTATCTATCTATCTATCTATCTATCTATCTATCTATCTATCTATCTATCCACCCATCCATCCATCCATCCATCCACCTTCCTACCTATCTATCTATATATATCTACCTACGTATCTATCTATCTATCTACTTACCTACTTATTGCATAATATTCTACCTGTCATCAACCTATATATCCATCTACCGACCTATCTATCATATCGTATCTACCTACCTAACCCATGTATACCTAAGTTTCTATATCCTATCAAATCCTACCCATCTGTCTACCTACCTACCTATTATTTCACCTAAATATCTTTATATCTATCTGAATATCTATCTATCCTATTGTTGCTATCATTTATCTGCAGTATATATATTACCTATTTACCCAACCATTTATCTGTTTATGTGACTACCTATCTATTGTATTGTATCTATCATCTGTATACAAATCTACCTACATACCCACCTACATACCTATGTTATAGTATCGTATCTACATATCTACCTGCATATTATTATATTTTTTTCATGTATTGTATCCTGTCCTATCCTATCCTGTCCTGTCCTGTCCTGTCCTACCCTATCTATCTACATTCCTATCTATTGTATCTATTTATGAAGGGCTTTACTTGGCCCATGAGCCAGATGTTGACATACCTAAAGTATGTATATTTGTAAGTAAAAAAAAAAAACTACTGAAAAGTCCTACAGAAACCTAGTAGCTTTGGCTGACATGTTGTTTATCTTCACTCCTGTCCTCCTCCTGAGTGGAAACGTTACTTTCAGGAGGTTTGGAGCAGATATGAATGGAGGCGAGTGAGGTCGGGCCGCGCCGAGTGTTGAAACGTGCTGTCAAACAGCAGCGGGGAGTGACCTGAGCACAGAGAAACTCTGATCCAGTGAAACTACACCTAGTCACTCACAACCTCAGCGCTGGATTAGCATGTCAGATTGTTGCCATATGTGGCACGGCGCAGCACTCTGCCCGTGACAGTGATCAACTGCTGCCGTTCACCGGGGCCATCCAACAAGCATTACTGCCAGGAGTTCAAACGCTGAGTACCCACACTCAAATAAAACTCTGTTGCGCCACATTGAAACACAATAGGACTCATTGTCCGGCAAACAAGCCAATTAGAGAAACGGATGATCTGAGAGTCTCCAGAAGGGGCAGCGTTTTCTTTCTCTCCCTCCTCAGACGCGCTGGAGCGTCGGCTCTCGGCTGCATTAAGTTGTATAACAAATGAGGCTGGGCTCTTTGAACTGGCTGACCACACAGGCCTGGAAGAGTCACTATAGGAGGCTCACATGTGGCAGCAATAAGATGGCCCCATCCTCCGCAAGACATGTGGGAGATACCGCATTCCAGTGGAGCTCATTAAATCCAACAAACACAGCCCCGTCTCACATGTGGGCTAGTCCACGGTAACGCCGGCTTCTTATTCATCTACGAAGGCCATTCCTAGGAACGATGGTACATGTTTGAAGAATGCACTTGGATTAGTTGGCGAAGACCTAGGCAGGTTATCAAACTACTGATACCGGTGCTCGTTGTACCATCGCAAACCCTGGTGGTCTTTTTTTATAATGACATATTAGATTCCAGTGTCCATCGAGGTCTGATTGCATAACAATTCTGCTTACTAATTCACAGAACGTGAAGTTTACTCCCTTATATTGGTCTGTTTACATGGTATTATTATCAATAGAGTACAGACAAACCTATTGGTATCTATTCTATACAGTGATGCAGTCTCAAAGAGAACTCATGAAAACAGTTCCTAAAAAACAACGTCTCTGGATTACAAAAACCCATGCACATTAAGCAGCTGTTTCCACCTTTAACTGATTCAAATATCTCTGTCCTTACTGTCTGTGTTGGAGGAAATCACGTCTACATTTGCAGATGTTTAAACCACCAAAAAGTAAAGGAGTTACTCATTTTCCTGGTAAAAAGTTGACACAAACAGCCAAACCATGCATTCCTCAAAGCGAAACTAATGTCAATAATGAAATATTACTACTTTTTCGTTTCTGGGAAATATACTTTCCCCCAAAAACGTCCAATTTTTTTTTTTTCCTACGTAATCTGACAACATTTCATAGAGTTAAGGCCAAGATTTAGAGGCAACGTTCAGATGTGGTTTAGCTTTCAGACTTACAATGAATGGGTTTTGCATAAAAAACACTGTTTGTCTTATTAGCGCCCCCAATTGTTATCCCTGTCTCTTATACACATCTAGATGTGTATAAGAGACAGGTATCTATTTATGAAGGGCTTTACTTGGCCCATGAGCCAGATGTTGACATACCTAAAGTATGTATATTTGTAAGTAAAAAAAAAAAAAAAAAAAAAACTACTGAAAAGTCCTACAGAAACCTAGTAGCTTTGGCTGACATGTTGTTTATCTTCACTCCTGTCCTCCTCCTGAGTGGAAACGTTACTTTCAGGAGGTTTGGAGCAGATATGAATGGAGGCGAGTGAGGTCGGGCCGCGCCGAGTGTTGAAACGTGCTGTCAAACAGCAGCGGGGAGTGACCTGAGCACAGAGAAACTCTGATCCAGTGAAACTACACCTAGTCACTCACAACCTCAGCGCTGGATTAGCATGTCAGATTGTTGCCATATGTGGCACGGCGCAGCACTCTGCCCGTGACAGTGATCAACTGCTGCCGTTCACCGGGGCCATCCAACAAGCATTACTGCCAGGAGTTCAAACGCTGAGTACCCACACTCAAATAAAACTCTGTTGCGCCACATTGAAACACAATAGGACTCATTGTCCGGCAAACAAGCCAATTAGAGAAACGGATGATCTGAGAGTCTCCAGAAGGGGCAGCGTTGATGGATGGATGGATGGATGGATGGATGGATGGATGGATGGATAGATAGATAGATAGATAGATAGATAGATAGATAGATAGATAGATAGATAGATAGATAGATAGATAGAACATATATATTCTATACAATAAATAAATTCATAAAAATCTAAGCTTAAGGTCACTTTGACACGTACGAGACATTAAAATACATCATGTCCCAATGAAGTGTTTACTAAACAACGCTTCCATCGCTGCATCTTCAGAATGAGCTGGTGTTTTTATGCGTATTCATTTCAGATCAAGTCAATAAAATCAGATGCCCAGTGGGGAGGCGGCCTCCTCGCCGCCGCAGCAGACATCTGGCACCATTATTCCCAGCTCTTTAGCTAATCCCCTCTAAATGTAAACTGAAGGGTAAAGAAACATTGTGCCAAATGGCTTGAGAGCAAGGTAGAATCTTTGGACTAGTGAAAGATTTGAATCAGTTTTATTGAAATGTTGGAGGCATTATTGAAAAACACAGCGAGACAATTGTAATTAGTTTTCAGCCTGTCACATTTATAATCATTATCCCACTTTTTAGACATGCCAATTTTCCGACTCCCGTTCGCCACTGCAGCTGTGGAGATGTCACATCACACACAGGAGTGTGGGTTTAATGGTTTTTTTTTTTGGCATTTTTATTTTTTTCCTCCTTGTTCTGATGTGCTTTCATCTGTGTTACTGGGCGTTAGTGATGTTTGATATGTAGCGTTATGACTGCAAAGGCTTGAGTGGTGTGCACGCCATTCAGAGGTGGCCCAGTAAGAGCTTAATCTACTTGTCAGGCCTGACTGCCAAGCATATCAGCCCACACACTTTACAATATGACTTTATTCATGGAGTAGATCTGGGACATTAACTGTCTCTGCCCGCCAGAACACAGCCCTGACGCCCACGGTGGAAGGAACCTACATTATGAGCCTGTTCCAGGGATAAAACCTGACGCATATTCTCTACACGTCACATCTCCAGCCCCCATCACCCTGGGATTATCACCTCCACCCTCCTGAGACACACAGTGGAGGACAGATTTATTAAATTATCTGTCCTCCAAAGAGATGAAACGTAATATTATAGATTTATTTTAGAAGCAAACACTGCTAAAAACAGAAAGGCCAGCATTGTTGTTCTTTCTAAAAATGACCTTTTCAGCCAGAAAACAGTGCTGATATATAACTATAGCAGCGCTGTGGGGCAGTGGCCTTCAGTAGGGGGTCAGTGATGCAAAGACAGTGGTATGATGGCATGAAATGTTTGCTTGATTGGACTTTTTTTACTCTTTTTAACCTATTTTCATGCATTGTCATGCGTTGGCTAAATATATATTTTAGGGCTTGAAATGAATTTTTCACCTGGTCTTCGGAGGAACCGGTCTCCACGACTGACACACAAATCACACTGCTCCATACCGTGAGCCTTCCTGTGGGTGGTGAGCGGTGCGATGCTGAGGGGGGCACGTGTCACCCTGGGGAACATGCTTTTTTTTCTGCCGTACTACAATTAAGTGTAATTGTACATCCTTGAAGTTGAACTATATCTCTTTTTTTTTGTTTCTTTATGTTAACAAGGAGACGATGTTATGATAAGTGTAGCTAGAACTATTTTATAGACAAATTCTGTTATTTATAGTTGCGGCGGAGAGTGGGTTGTAGAGTGGGGGGGGCGCACATTGTTTTATTCTTGCTATGGGGGGTGTACCAGAAAAAGACCTTTGAGATACACATATATATATATATACATATATATATATATAGGCTACATTGCTATAAGAATGATCCTAGAGATGGAGGGAGGACGGAGGAGGGAGAACATGGAGGTAGTTGAAGTCAGAGTAGAAGATACAGAGGACAGAGGGAGATGGAAAACATTGATTCCATGTGGCAACCCCCGAAAAGGGATCAACTGAAGGAGAAGAAGAAGAATATCCTCAATTGAACAGTATGGGAGATGATGGATGAAAGTTCACTCCAACATGAGGACGACAGACGAGTTCCAGCAAAAATATTTAAATCCCAAAACACACAAAACTCCATTCTTAAAAAGGAAAATTTACCACACTTTAATGACGAGGCCTTTAGAGACTGTGAGGTTTATAGAAACTGTATCATTAGAGTTTCTCAGTCAGCTACTAATACCTGCACCACTCTGTATACAGCTGTGCCAAAAAAAAAGTTCACACTTCACTAACCAATGTGGTGAGAGCTTCAAAGCAGCTGACCTTGAGTCACCTTCAACAGCATCTACATTTACCTCTGACTTGGAGCCAGGATGTGGATGTGATCATGGTCACGGCTGTTGGTGACATATTAAAAGTAAACGGCCTGATTTACCGAGCTTTAAAAACTTTACATTATTGTCATTCCATAAATCTTAACAGACCAATGACCTCAGTCAGCGGCACTTCATAAATCCATATCAGGGAAACTGAAATTTCAGAAAACACGTTATAAAAATGGACCTGGTGTTTTTGTTCCAATTACAAAACTTTAGCCCCGCACAGAGACAGACATAGTATGATACTAATATATATATATATATATATATATATATATATATATATATATATATATATATATACACATATATAGACTTATATTGTCATTTTCCTAGTAAATAAGAAAATGACATTTTCCCATTTAAAAGAAAGAACTCAAGAAATAAATTTAAAACAAATAAGGGAGAAGTTAAACTTTACTGACTACTTAGCTCTTACCAGGTTATCAGCAGGAATTGGACCATATCCCAGCAGTCATGGGACGATTCAGACACTTCTCCCGTCCACCTGAAACAACAATAAAACCAATTTAAACTATATATAAATAAAAAAGAGAAAAACAACATCCAACTAATGAAGTTGGCTGCGAGTGTGGACTGAGGAGAATGGGAAAAGTCCAGCTGTATCTAATGAGTTGATTGGTTCTCTGTTGATGGCTTTAACACTAAAACACCCAAAGGTGGTCATTTTGACTGTTTATCGAATGGCATACTTGAAGTCATTATTTCAGACTAAATATAAAGAAGGTATAATCAATAAAGACATAATAATTTTATCTAGTCCACCCAGCAAACAGTAGCTCAGACTGTATCTGTATTGGTTGATATTTGTATGGAAAGTTAAGTGGTTTGGTTAACTTTCCATACAATATCTGTACATTTATTGCCTTCAATTGAACTTGGGTGACAGTGGGGGAGTTTCTCGGTGTCATATACTGGACAAAGCAACAGGAGGAGTAATCTGACTGTCTAGTTCTTTCAGAACCGGCAGCTTCATGAGTCAGACTCTGCAATTTAAGAGGAGGAGACCTTTGACTCTGCCCATGAATGGAATGCTTGTATCCTCAGCACTGTCCACACAAGCGTAGGCATCAGAAAGCAAGGCCTGACTCAGTGATTTATCACAGTAACACTAAGTATAACATGGACGTCCTGGATCAGACAGTAAGGGCATAGTCAGCGAATAAGCAGCACAAACAGTGGACGTTTGTCATAACAAATTGGCCCTGAATTATCAAGGCTATTGAAACTGAACTACATATTGCTGTGTAAAAAAAATAGCAGATGCAGATCCATTTTAAGATCCCACGGGCCACACCGAGTGACCTTGTGGACCGCAGTTGATCCACGGACCTTCAGTTTGTAGGGACATCAAAAAGTATATGAAAAACATTGAGTTTTTACAGCAACTTTAATCCTGCCCTCGAACGGAAGACAAGACGGCAACACTTCATTCTAACTTTAATCTCCTGTGGCCCTTAAAGCAGGACAGCTGTCACAGGAGCCGCCGCTGCCAGAGGAAAGAAATATTACCTGGGTTCTTCACTGTGGCGAGTCGAAATGAAAATAAAAACCTGTCCAAAGTTCACAATAGCGGAGCTATTCAAATAAACCAATAAATAAATGAGTGTACAAATGTGTAAGCCTGAGGGCAAAGAGAGGAGCCGGCTGCCAAGTCACAGTCTCAGTCTGAAGTGTGCCACAAGGGGCAGTGTGCCGTACATGACAAACAGGAGCTGAGACGGAGGTTGGATCCGAGAGACAGACAGGGGTCGGGAGTAGAGCGGCTCGAGTCACGTCCGGTCGAAGGTGGTTACGGTTCTCCTCAGGGAAGAACAGATATAAAATAGTGATTTTCTTTGTGTCTGTGTCAATATATAAAATCATATTTTTCCCTGTGTATTTTTTTTTATTTTTTAAATTTTTAAGCCCAAACACAGACAGTTTTTTTTCTTAATTGAGGTGTCATTTTTTTTTTTTTTTTTGGAAGCCAAAAATCAAAATAAAAATGCTTTTTTTGGGAAGCCAAATATGATAATAAAAATGCTTAAAGCCCCACTGTGTTCATGTGACACCTGAGGCTGTCTAATTAATTAAGATACTAATGCACTGCATTTCACACTTTTATTTAGTGCACAACAAATGGTTTTGTTTAATGGGTAATTGATTAAATCCAAGGCAATCAGTTTTGGGAAAGATAAAAATGTGGCAATGTGGTAGGCCTTCAGGTAGTTTAACGGAAGACAAAGAAAAACGATAGGTTTTACTCAATTAAAACACTTGCTGGGATTCAGTTTTCATGCAGCTCCGCGTCAGAAAAAGTAGAAGAAATGGAACTTTATAGAAGATTTGGGGGAATTATGTCCTGGGGAAGTTTATAATATAGTAAGGAATAAGTCAGAAATAGCAGAAAGTGGATAAAACATATGTTAAGGAGCTATAATTAGATTAGAAAATTACATTTTTAAGAACCTTTTTCATGGCAAAAACGTCATTGTGTGCATTCAAACTGCATTATAGCCCCCTCTGGAGTTATAGTAGTAAATTCAACCCTACCAGCTGATCTAGTTTTACAAATCTGTGATCTTCAATAATTGTCTCAACTAATTTTGACCTGGCTGTAACTTAAGCTGAAGGCTGATGGTTATATTCTACATCAGTTGATGCCTTGCTCAGCGGTTAATGGATTTACTCTACAATGTCACCAACTTTCAGAAGTTAAGGTTCAGGTATGAAACTGAAGAGTCCGGGCCAAATCACGGCTAATCTGTGAACACCACAGACTAAATTGACGGTCTAGAAAATTGGACTCAGACTCACAGAAGGGACTTCTTTGTTTCAAACTTCCTGCCCCGACTCTGCCCTCCCATGATACTAATTCCCAGAAAACCCAGAGACCACGTCAGAGCGAGGGCTCGGTGCAGGACAACCCGGTCGTAACTCATGAGGTCTCCAGTTGGTGATGACAGTCAGAGATTTGTTCATTTTTATCAGGGGGGATAACCCAACGGGGGCAGCGCCACCTTCGCCTGTACAACACCAACCGGCACGCACACGCATCATAACTCATCTCGTCGACTCGACCTCGTTCAAACCCGACCATTTTTAACAACGGTGTAAAAGAGACAAGAAAACAACAGGTTGGACTTTTATGGAGCTGAAGTTATCAGGGTTTTTCACCTGACATGAAGGGTCTGGTAAACTGAAGATGTCACAGATTAACACATGGATCGTGACACCGAGAGAAAGTAATTGAACAGTTGTTCATTGTACTAATAATAATGATGGTTATTAGTAAAGAATGGTACAGAATAGAATGGGAAATTGCAGTGTATCAGCAGAAAAAACATTCAGTGACAATAAAGGAAAGTGAGGTTTTAGGAAAACAGAAAAGAAAGGAAAGAAAAGCACAACTGAGTCAGCATACTATTGTTGAAAGCTTAAAAAGGTTTAAAATTTAATGGTAACAATGACAATCATGGTAAAGGTAACAAGCATTGTTATTATTATTATCATTATTATTATTAACATTTGTATTTATTTTTAGAAACTGGGTGAAATGGAAAATGATTTGTTGGGCCAACCTCTAAAACATTTTTGGCCGAATTAAAAAGTAGTGGAGATTGACACTTATAGACATTGCTGAGATTTGCAATGCTAACTTATAAATAACATACAGAAGTGATATTCTTCACGCCAAGTGCAATACTCACAGTCTAGACAGTCTGACAAAAATCCACACCCTGCATTCACCCTTAACACGAATAAAACTGGATAGTAGTACTAACAAAGTCCATCAATACCATTTAATGTAAGATATCAACTCACATTTTCCAGTAACAACCTGGTCTGAAATAATGCTATTGCTGGATGTTTACAACATATGACCTTTATTCTTTCATCTTCATCCTCTTATGTGTCATTGAAATACAAGGGCAGCAGTCTCCACGACTGCCACCCAAATCACATTGTACCATGTAAGGCCTCCCATGAGTGGTGAGCCCACTGGAAGTTATGTGGGTCGGGACGGTGCTATGATAAGAGCTCCTAAATTGCAACCTGGCCGCTGGTGGATTAGAACCTGGAGGATGGTGGACCCAGGTCTGTCCTTGTGTTAGGCCCATATGGCAATCATGCTAAATATAAAGCATAATCAGAAAAATAACAATATATTAATATTATTATTGTAATTGTTATTAACACTTATTATTATGACCATTAATAAAGGGATTTAATGTTGCTTTTACCTACACCACTCTTACTTACTTTCCACAACATGATATTTATTCATTATTGAGTCATGCAGTAAAAAATCTATTTATTCCAGTAACATTAAGTTCACATTAGCAGAGGGGTGGCCCTCTGTGTTGGAAAGGGTGTCTAAAGGCCTGCGACAGCCTGCAGAGAAGAGATAAAGCATCAAAGGGTGGAAAGAAGATCTCACATTGTCCTTTCTGCTATTTCTAATTTCTCTTTTACTTTCTTTTTTTTTTTCACCCATGCAAATAACATCAATATCACCTGATTACCAGGATATTTTGAACCACAACTGACATCCTACAACAACTTTATATTTTTTAGAATGTAAATTTTGTATTCTATATTTCCACAAAAGAGTGAATACATTTGTTGACTGACAAAATGATTATAACTCTCACATTTCTTTTTATTATTTTTTTAAAAAGATCAGCTTTATTATTCCCACCCGTTTTATGCAAATTACATTTGCATTAGCATAATCTCATTTAAAACTACATCCTTTTAAAGTAAAAGATTATAATATATGTTTTTTATTATTATTTATGTTTTCTTTTAAAGAAAAAACATACAAATCATAGAAATGGTAATGTTTTAAAGTCTCTTTGCTTCAAAGCTGTATTTCTTAACTGAACATCAAAAGATGAAAAAAAAAAAAAAAACCCTCAAAAATCCCCAATCGTGGAAACAGCTTAGAGATCTTGGCTTGCGTTACTATATACATAATTTAAAGAAATGCAATAAAAATTCTTCAGGTTTTTTGTGTGCAAGTTGTTATAGCACTATTACCTGGGCTGAGAGAGTTACAGTTTACAAGAAGAGTAAAGAAGATTAGAGAAGTCCATTACACTTAGGTACTTAAGGAGACAACATAGAGACCATAAAGGCTTGAGTGAGATATTCCAGTGAATAAAGATATAAGAAGGGACCATTATGCTACTGAGTGGGGCGGGGTGACTGTCTCTCTGCATTCCCACCTCCTTCCCTCTTTACGTCTGCCTTGAACTTGTAAGGAGTTCAGTGGGTCTGAGCCCAGCGTCCAGACAGACCCGTGGAATGCGAGTCCGTCCACCGGAGCCCGTCTGACCTGCCGCGGCAGCAGCTCCGTTTCACCTGAGCCAACTTACCTATTCATTTACAACAGGACTTCAGCTTTATCTCCCCCTTGTAACACAACATTACCTGCCAAAGAGCTGGAAAGGCATTATCAGCCCGCCCCCAAAGCTTGGATTGCTTCCCTCATAAATAAGATCATTATACCAGTGGTAATCCCATTAAATAGATCATTTTGCAAATATCTAAATCCAATTAATAAAGTGTTTTAGGAGGGGGCGCAGCAAACAGTGCCTTTAACAGAGCTGACACGGTGTGACTCCACGGCTTTGTTCCTCACTCCCTTAGTAGCAAGAGGGGTATTATTAAACACTAACCAGGAGCTGACGTGGAAAGGTGGGATTGATTTTATATAATCACAATAGTTTATACAAAGAAGTCGCCAAACATTTATCTAATGGAATACAGCCATGGAAGATAATAGTTAGACCACCCTGCTGGATTCTTGTTATTTTTGCTTAATTTAATGCCAGGTTCCAGTAAAGGTACATTTGTTAGGACAAAGGTTACCAAAATCACTTCAACAATATTTCAACAGCCATAACATTGTGCTGCCCAACAATATTTTAAGTTTTCCATGTTTTAGTGTTTATTGTATTTTTAAGGTAATATTATTTAGGTGGTACCAGGCATCAATGAACAAAAAACTGAAGAAAAAAGGTGATCTTATATGGTATATATTTGCTGTAAGCAGTGAATCTGGCAGCTGTGGTAAGACAAAGCAAACCTACTGTGTAACGGTGGAATAATAGCATTTGTAAATTGCTCAAAATATAATTACATGTGCTATGTAACATTGATAATCAACATTGCCCACCTGCAGGATCCATGCCATTGAAAACTCAAAATGTCTATCAAAAAGTATCTAGTTACTGGTCCAACAAACAGGACACACAAACTAGTCAACATTTAATAAATTTAATTCAATTAAAAGTATCCAACAGAACATGTAGCTTTAAGAAAATGATGAAATTTAATTATGTTTAATCTTTACTATATTATAAAAACATGTCAATCTGACCTGAATTGACAAAAAAGTGATCTGGTAATATATTTACAACAACAATATTATAAAACCTTTACAGATACTTTAGCTGTTCATTTGTAAAGTTGTAACAAGGCCAATTTACAGTCTGGTTGACATATTTATACAATTAATCCTGATCGATCAACACAATCCACATTCCCTGTTGGAATTCTGTTACTTGATAATCTCTGAAAAGCAAATTCCTCTATAAAAATAAATTGTGAAACCCTGTTAAAGAGGACGTCCAGTATTAATGTTATAATCCTGCTGTGAAACTCCCTGTGGCACCGGCAGCTGAAGACCTATAAATTGTCTCCAGATGGTTTAAAAAAGTTCACAAAAAGCCATTATGGAATTAATCCAAACTAGTTTCCTAAATCACCATTATTACTCATCACTGCGACTGTCCTCTGAGTGCCCTTAAACTCCAGGACAACCAGTCAACTCACACAGCCTCATATCCTCCAACCGCCTCCACTTACAACACACGCATGGGTGAGGAGGACTTAATAATCCTGAAGACGACCAAGTGCCTGGATGAGAAGAGCTTAGACAGTATAGAACCTGGTCAATCCAGTGCTGGACTACTAGTATTACTAGTATTTACCTGTCAGATTAACCTGTTAACCACTGCAGTGGTTAGGATGGAGGTTAACAATGTTGTATTTGACCCTGGCCATCAGTGAATCACCTGTATGATTTATAAGGTTAACGTCGACGGAGATTGTATTTCTGTTTCCTGTTCTGTGTCCGTCACTTAGCAATCAGACGAATATATATCATGATAGAGCAAATATTTATATCTTTATATAGGTACTACAATCTGACATGTATAAAGTAAAATAGATGACATGTATAAAGCTTAAATGCTTTTACCCTTTTTTTAAGGTATCTAAGGTGAGAATTCAGGTTAAATCTACACATTCAAAGTATTTTTTCACTAATTTTATAACTATTAATTAAACCTTTATAGGCACCAGTATCTGTCGAGAGGAAAGATTGTAGGAAAGGAAAAGGATTGAAACAATCCTGTGGTCGGAAGCTATTCAAGATATTAATACATTTTACAGAAAAGAAAGGGTTATGTCCATATTAACAGTATGATTTGGACTTGTGGGCCTAATTAAAATGCCAAAGGAGCCACATCCAGCCCCCAAACCATAGTTTGCCAATGTCTGATGTAGACTACCTGGTGCCTGGGGACAACTGGTAGTCGCCATAGTCTGCCTGAGGTGTTTGTGGGATGTGTTCCAAAAACAAAAATTGTCCAAAATGGTTCTGTTCCTGTGCTTTTTGAGCATGTGTTACACTAACAATAATATACTAATGTTGTAATCACGATGTAATCACAGAAAAATGCCCACTATTGTATGTCCCAGAACATTTTTATTATTATTTTGGATGGTAAGTCTGCATCAAACAAGAAGGCCTTGATATTACTGAGTGTCCTTGAAGTGTCTCTCAGTTTCTCGGTTGCTAACCCCTGATCAACAGTACGCTCTGCTCTATAAGTTTGTTGAACGAGAATGAAACCAGCAAACGGCATCACAGCAGAGCAGACCACAACTCCCAGTATCCTAATGGCATGATCATTAAAAGTATTACTGCAATAATTATTCTCCTCATTTGCGAGGCCGACCGTGAAGAAGGGTCGGTGGAAAACTTAGGCTGAAGACGCGGCCCCCTCTTCCCGTCACTCTTTCCCCTGTCTAATCTGTCCGCTTCTAATGAAAGAAGGAAAGTGAGAAGAGTGGAAAGAAAGAGATGTCAAGATTGAGCCCGGCCGCCCCCCTCGCGGGGTCAAACTCGAGGGGTTAATACCTGGTGTCCGACACTGCACATAAACTCCGCTGAGCTCATCACACTAATTAAACAGACACACATCCTCTCAGAGCTCCGATGGCCAATCGCTGCCAGCTAAAAAAGCAGTCCATTCATGGAGGCTGGCAGCGTGTGCGTGTGGGGTGGGCCAGGGAAATGCTACCTGCCCTTCCTCGGTTTGATTAACGTGAAGAACAATGGTGCTCTTGTGGCCCGTCAGCCTCACTCCACTTGGTTCTGGTTCACTGCCTGAAGAGAGGGAGCTGCATGTTCCAAATGTACCACAGACGGACCAACGTCCAACACGACAACGTGTCCATAATTGCAGTCGTTTGAAACAATCTTCACCTCGTCTTTACACCAGTCATAGACAGAATTAAGAAAGAGTTAAATGTAGGGGAGCAGTGTGTAGAGATGGTGGCATAATGAGTGGACCTCAGTGGTAACTTGGAAGCCAGGAACCCTTAAGACCCAAGTCTGGTTCCTTAGCTACTGGGCCACCACTGTCCCATTAAGCTAACCTAGTCTAGCTAGCTCTCAAAACTAATATTTTCCACAGGCTAACACATATTAGCATGTTGCATGCACCCATAACATGGATAAGAGTAGGAAAAAAAGACAGTGTTTCAGTACCATCTGAAATTTAAGACGTCCACTCACATCTGTCAGCAAAAACTATTGTGGAATCCAGTGAAATAATGCTATCGCTAGCTGTTGTCATTTTCTTGGAACACAAACCGATATGCTACCTAGCAAAGCCTCTAAAGCTTCATCCAGTGTCTTTTCAGAAATGACTGACGACAGACAAAATCATCAAGTCAGTTAATTTGTTTGCGATGGTGACAACTCACAAATTCAAGTCAAAGCTAAACTAGTGATTACTTTCAATTATTTAACAGCTAAGCAACATGTAGGTTCATATAAACAGAGACGGGGAAAAAAAAAATCTTCCTCAACCTTGAAGTTTGAGAAAACGCATTCAAAATGTTACAAGTACAAAGCACAAACTATACTAAATAAAGCACGCAGACCTGAGGTCAGCTGGAGCAAGTCTGGTTTCTGTTCTTGGAGTCCAAGCTGACTTTGACAGTGGTGTCAGGTTTTTTTTTTTAATGTCCCATGAAACACACCACATAGATTTAAACGTCTGCTGCAGCTGTTCCCTACACAACATGCTGTTTTCCATTTCTCCTTATCAAGTTGAATCATCATCATGGAACTAAATCTTCTTTTTCTACTTCCAGACGGATTCTACAGTTTTACTCTTTTCAACTTTTATAAGGTTCTCAGTTCAGTGACAACTGACTTCAAAGACTTTTTCACACCACAGACAAACAATTCAATACTCAAAAATTCTCAAAAAAAAAAAAAATATATTTTGTCTTTTTTTGTGGTAGCAGTGGGGCCTAGCGGTTAAGGAAGCATATCTGGGTCGGCAAGACTTCATGTTCAAATCCACCAGGTTGCAACTACCCACAGGATGGCTGACTCTATGGACCAGTGTGATTTGGGTGGCAGTTGTGGAGACTGCTGTCACTGAGACCCAGTAATGACTAGGCAGATGAAGATGAATGAATTTTTTGGTTGGCCCAAGAAGATTACTTAAATTTTTGCTACCAATAAAAACTGTCACTTGTTGCCAGTTGCCATGACATTCATGTAGGGATTTACTATAATGTCAGTCAATTGATGTTATTGGTAAGATCGTTATGGTTTTTTCCTTCGATAATGAAAATCCAACAACCCAATGCATGTTTTTTTTTTTTTTTTCAAATATTACCTCAATATGAGCTCAAAACCTCAATATTAGGTGAAAACTGAAAATTAAGTGTTTTGGGACAATCAAATATTGGCAATGTTAATAATGTATGTGAAACAGCAACAACTTCATTTGCACCAAAAAGTGTTTATTACTGATTTTGCAATATATTTACAAGAGATGGCCCATATCTGATCTAATTTGATTTGAAAAAAAAATATATATATATATCATTCTAATCAGGGAAGTTTGTTTAATACTGCTGCATGTTGCATTGCATTAGCAATTATATTTTGGCCAAGGGAGTAGAAAAATTCTGTCCTACCCACTGATGTATCTTATTTAAAAAAAAAAAAAAACGTAAAAAAAAACAACATTTAATGTGAAACACAATTCTAAAGTCTTCTGATATCTCACATGACACGGCGGAGAGAGTTGAGCATTCAAAAACACCAATTAACCCCTTTTACGCTCCACTTCTTCAACTTGTTTCAGTGTTTTGATCGCTGCTCTCTGGGCCGTTGTAAACACTGACTGTAAACCAGCGACTATGGAATAAAAGCATTAACTTCGCTTTCACACTGGGATTGACGGCATAATGTTATGGGTGTCAAAACGCGGGAGACATAATTAATTGCAGCTCCCGCTGGACTCAAAGAGAACAGAGAGCTTTACCAACACTCTGTCGTATCACAGCGAAGACAAACTCAACCAGCTCCACGTCTCAAAACCTTGACGTCTCATCTTACTTGCAAATTGCATGTGTTTTAGCAGGAGCTTTTTTTACCAGTCAAGGGGTGATCAGTCCGTCTGACACTGTTTTCAGAGTGTCAGGCAGACACTCTGAAAACAGTGCAGGCAGGCTACAGTATAATGGAGAAGGCTGGGAAAATCTCAGGACACGTTGATGGCCCTCTATATGGCTGGGAAATCTCAGCGCCACAAACTAGTTTGCAGTGATCTTGTATTAGGAACCAAAATGTAACGGAGGCTTTTAAAGGCTTGAAGTGAAGACTATAAACTCTGACATGTTGGTTTTTCTTTCGCATATGGTTTTTATCTGTCTGCTTTTACTGTAAAACAACAGTGAGAACTAAAGCTGGTGGCTCATGAACAAACTATAGCTGAGTTTTTTTTTTTTGTTATACATGTTATTTGAAAACGTCAAGTGGATTGATTTATTTTAAGAGTCTATTTTTAAAATAATAAAATAAAACATGTTTCCGATCAAAAGGAAAAGTTGTTAAATGCTGGAAATCTAATAAAAAACTGGAATACATATAAACAGATTGATAGATTTACACTGATGTCTCCTAGCAGGCTGGTGACAAATATTAATGTTTTTCTAATAACAAACGTTGTTGAACTTTATTAAAAGAAATCGACGCCTTCAACACTCTCCAAAAAAAGTAAGGCCAAAATGAAATATATAAATAGCAATTTATATATACCAGTGGGTATGAAATCTATCAACAGAGGAGTTAGAACTTCAGTTGTCTCAGGACATGTTGTTTACCATTGTTTCCCCAAAAATGGGTTGCAGCCCACAGGTGGGTCATGAGAGATTTTTTTGGGGGTCATCTCACATCATGTTTCCTAGTGTTTCTCGCTGTCTTACTTGACTAAAACTAATAGTCCAGCTTTCAGTCAATGGTAAAAAAAAAACCTCATATAGGTTCAATAATAGCCAATCATTGGGTAATAATGTCTGTTGACTTGGGTCTGAAAGTTTGTGAAGTTTTGTAAAATATGGGTCTCTAGAAAAAAAAAGAAAAATTTTGGGAAAAACTGATCTATACCAAATGTGTCAAACCGATGGCTTGAGGGCCAACTGCGTCCCAACATATTATGATCAATATGTTATGGAGTAGTTAATACAATTTTACATTTGTTAGATGTGACTTAACTCTGATCTCAAAAATCAATAAAAAAGAAGATTGTAGGTAAAAACATGAATTAAAGAGTGTTGAAAAATACTACACAATGTATACTACGGGCTTTACTGAGATTTTCTAGAATAAATGCCATCATGGCGAGTATCTAATTTGCATTTGTAAAATGAATACTGAGCGTATACTGAGTCAGCAGAAGCAGACTAAATAAACCAGTAAGACATTAATTACAGATGAGTACATGATTGTCCTGGTCAACCTGTCACCTTCGATGAGTTGACCAGACATCGTGGTCCAACAAAGATCTCAGTATGAGCCGTCAGAGAACCAGACGTTGGCGGAGTCTGGCTCTGAGTTCAGCCCAAACAAACTCTTCTTAAAACCTGGCCTTGTTCGACTGTTGGCATGGATCAGAAGAACATGTCAGCTGGACTGAAGGAAGCCCAGAGAGTTCACAATGCTGACAGCACCCCCGCTGTCAGTGGGGCAGCAATTTTTGACCTTATTGGTAAGAGCTAACAGCAGTGCAAACAATAAGACCAGTGACAGGTGCAACAGTAAAAAAAAAACAATAACCATTAGAAAACAAGATTTTTTTCGGAAATTTTCTGCTGCTTTTTCTTGGCCACGTCAGTCTTGTAAAACAGATTTGTATCCCATTGGGACTAACTTGGACTAAGTAATATAGATCTAATTTACTTATGGAAGGAGAAAAAAAGTTTGATGACAGTATACCAGACTAGGAAATGTTTCATGATTGTGATATTGCTTTGAAAGTTCTTCAAGATTAACACAAAGCTAAGAAAATAGGTAAAATAGAAAAAGCTAAACACAGTCAAGACTAACGGTCAAGGAAGCGGACTTGGGTCCGCATGGCTTCAGGTTCTAATCCACCAGCTGTCAGGTTGCCACTGAGGTGCTGTGAGCATAGCACCGTCCCAACCCACAAAACTACCAGTGGACTCACCACCAGTGTTGGGCAAGTTACTTTAAAAAAGTAACTAATTACTTTACTAGTTACTGCTCTGAAAAAGTAACTATTTATTTTACTAGTTACTGCTATGAAAAAGTAACTATTTATTTTACTAGTTACTAAATTATAAAAGTAACTAAAAAGTAGATACTATAATTTACTTTAAAAACACGTTAAAAAGTTAAGTGTTGTGTTCTGTAGTAACTATCATAATAAAATGTAGTGGTACATTAAAAACAAAATAGATGTTTAGACATTTTGACAGGCATCTTTATTGTAACCTCAACTTGCCACTTGCCGTTGTCTTCCTTGTGGGTGTGTGCTGCCGGGAGAGACTGTCCATTTGGACCACAGATAGTAACTAGTAATAAGCCCCTTTACACCACAGTTACAATAAAGGCGTTACTGAATGGGAAAACTAACGCGTTACCTTATAAGTTACTGAGAAAAGTAGTTTTGTTACATAACGGCATTACTAGTAAGGCGCTAGTTCCAACACTGCTCACCACCCACAGGAAGGCTCACAGTATGGAGTGGTGTGATTTGGGTGGCAGTAGTGGAGACTGCTGCCCCTTGAGACCCGGAAACTGATAAGAAGATGAAGATGAATTTACGAAAAGTGAAAAAGAAGGATTGATCTCAAAGCGATGGTATTGATAAAAAAATGGCAAAGGTTAGAAAAAAAAAATTTTGTACACTAGCAATATACTGTAGAGTGAATTAGACCAGGCTCAGACCCTCAAACGCACCTCACAAACCTCCACAGTCCAGTCCGACTGAACAGAAGTTGAATATTAGCCGATCTTACGTTTTATTATGTCCCAGGTCACTCATTTTTAAGGACCTGTCAAGTCACGGCAAACGCGAGCAGCAGATTATCATGATGTTTTGTTTAAGTCTCAGTGATTCCGGGGCTGTGTTTGGATGCAGACATGTTCAGATCTGTCGGCACCGATAACTTTGAGCAGATCGCAGTAAGACGTTCTTTATGTAGGTAATGGAAACGCAATGCATGGGTTTTTTAACCGTGTAATAGGCTACAGGCATCCCTCCTGACATCTGGATTTATGGGCCTGGTAATTCCCTGCTGGAATAATTTGGCGGGTACATCTGCAGCTTAACAGCATTCCAGCAGAGCTCTCCTGTGCTAAGAAGTGAGGAGACGACTGATTGATTGATTGCATTACTCTAGTTTTAGTGAGGCTTTAGTGAGATATTGTAGGTAAGTTCTAATGTGATATATCCAGATTCTTTTTCTAACCACTCCTACAACCTGGAACCTCCTGGACTGTACTGTAGAACGCACAAGTTGAGAGAAAGACGAAGGTAATATAAATAAAACAACATATATGACCTGCTCTCAGCATTCTCTGCAAAGTATGTAAGTAAATTTAGATTAGGTATCAAACTTAGGCCCGGGGGCCAAATCTGGTCCACGGTGTAATTATATTTAGCCCATGAGATCATATCAAATTTTTTCTAGTGTTGGCCAGCCACTACATAGCCCCTAAACTTAATTTTTTTTTCTGTTGGTCTGTGAAAAAAGATTTTCTTTAAAAGAACTTAAAAGGCTAGAGATAAAGAGACCTAACAAGAAGCGGATGTAATATCTCTGTGTTTATCATATTAAGCTTCATTCCAGGGTCATTCCAGGTTCACTGTTTAGGCAAAACTAAAGTTTGTTTCCAGATGAAAAAAAAAATTACATATCTTTTTCTCTCAGTTTGTCCCTTTTTTAGGGGTTGCCACAACGAATCATCTCCCCCTGTCCTCTGTATCTTCTACTCCAACTCCAACTACCTCCATGTCCTCCCTGACTGCATCCATCAATCTCC